>QNTS01008560.1:5343-29753 GCA_003317085.1 Hucho hucho | reverse complement strand
ATAGAAATAGTTAGTATAATAGTAATAGTTAGTATGATAGTAATAGTTAGTGTAATAGTTAGTATAATAGTAATAGTTAGTATAATAGAAATAGTTTGTATAATAGTCATAGTTTGTATAATAGAAATAGTATAATAGTAATAGTTAGTATAATAGTAATAGTTAGTATGATAGTAATAGTTAGTATAATAGTAATAGTTAGTATAATAGTAATAGTGCTATGGAACATACATGTGTTTTTTTATTCATGTTTTTACTTTTGTAATGAAACCAAGCAATTTGTAGTAACATCTGCCAAGATTCAAGAGAAGAAACGGATCATTAAAATCTGACCACAATCATACAATCCAACTTTGGCTTCCATACCACAATAAAACATAGCGTATGCTTCCATGGCCTCCATTTGCTCACTGTCTTCACAATGTGTAACTTGGACTCCCTTCAAGTGTGATTATATATACAGTAGTCACACATCTCTATTCAGATAGAGCAATAAACTGTTCTATCCACTACACATCAACTGATTACAGGCTAACAAATTCATCTAAACTACCCCAATCTTTATATGTCTTTATATAAATGGTATAAAGCATTTGGCTAACCCTAAACAGCTAATCGACTAGTCAGTTGAACTAAAATCTGAATAAAATAGGCCCACGCCCATGGTTTCCATTGTGCATGACACATGGAAGTCGGGATGGGAGGTGACTGACTGAGCGGCAGATTGACTGACACAGCACCAGAGGGAAAGCATGCTGGACCATGTGTAACTAACCAGCCCTCTCCTGTAGCGTTCAGCATCTGTTCACCGACATGCATGCCGGTCAAAACCAGGCATGTTTCCCACGAGACTAACCCATTAATCCATTGTAAAAACCTTGGATCTCGTGTTTGAACGTTGAAGTTGCCCAGAGGCATGGTTTTACACACCGATAACGAGCAGTGTAACGGACCGTGGTGTAGTTATTGGACAGGTATGCAGTGTTTTAGGATGACTTTCTCTAGAAAAGAAGGACTACATCCGTAATGAATACAATACATTGATACAGAACAATCAACTAATTATTGACATGGGATAACATTTCACCTCCCAATGCATTAGTTTGTATGTCTTGTTAGTGTCCTTCATTTCAAGCTTTTTATCAGTTTGAAATAAGTTCAAATCATTGACTACATGTTATTGTCTTAGACTGTGTTTATATTGTAATAACGATTTGCGTTTGACAAATGTTTGTTCTTTTTCATTTCCATAGCATACCATTTGCATTGCAAATAAAGGGAGCATTTTAACTTGAGGCACGCAAAGGGAAACCGAGACAATACGTTTTTCTATAAAGTTTGAGTAATGTAAAACTTCATCTCCAGTCTATAGCCCACTTCAAGCCTGTTGTATTATTTTACTGTAGCACAGCAGACAGTGCAAATCGTCAATCCGCAAAAGTGAGAAGCGGCTACAGGATCAACAGCAAAAACGTGTTACATTATATCGGTCTAGTTTCGTTCACCGAGAGAAACACAAAGTTACATGCATTGACAATACACTGTACAATAGTAACTTGCATACCTTGTCTCGGCCATCTTCCTCACATTTTATGAGCAAAAAGTTGGAATAAGAGTTGCATTGTAGTAGATTTCCCACTAGTTGAGCTATGTAGGTGCGTTTCCACGTAACTGGAGCAGAGTACTGCCTTACCCCTGCCCTGTCTGTGTGCAAGTCACTACAGCACACACCTCTCCACGAAACTCCACGGTGCTCATGGTTAATGTGTAATCTGATCCCTAACGGACTGTATTTAACTGAGCGGTATACTACAAAGCAGCTTGAATGAGTTAGCCAGCTAACTTGCCTAAATATTCGGAAATAGAAGGATAAGCTTAAAATGGGCATGGTCTCATTGACTCAACAACCAAAAAGACATATCTAAGTTAAGCTTTCTTCATGAATCAGAAAATCAAGTTATTTCTAGTTGTTTATCAAAGTTAGCGTGCTAACTCATCGAATTTGCTTTGCAGTATACCTCTGTTTTCCCTCTGCATTGTGGGGTGTCTGATGATCTTAGTGTCAACATGATCCAATACACCCACCTAGTGCCCAGACAGAGATATACATCCCAGCCTGTTGACTCACCCCAGATCCAATTGTGTCCAAAAGTTTGGGCCAGTGTCTATTTATTAAATTAACTGTTTGGGAAATAATTATTAGATGTGTACCAATAAATCAACACATCTATCAAGAGATTTATTTTTAACCAAAGCTGAAAGAACCAGTGACACCTGTTGACTGAATATGGAACAAGATCAAATGTATGGTTAGTCAGAACCCCAAAAAATATGTTATACAGTACATGTATGTCCAAAAATATGTTATACAGTACATGTATGTCCAAAAATATGTTATACAGTACATGTATGTCCAAATGAGAAATAGGCATGTATGGTATTTGGTAACAGACTAAACAGAGTCTCCCAATCAAGGACTGCAGGTCTAAACATATCAAATAAACAGAACCCAGACTAAGTGAAGAGGAGGAAACCTTGACATTCAACACTTTATTCACAAACTAGTTACAGCTATCAACTGTTCACTGGTAAACCGAAGGAAACAAAAATATATGCACGATAAACCTATGGAACTGCACAAGGCATCGTTATGATAAAAACCTATTTTTGCACATACAGTAGTCCATTTCAAAGTGCTAATAAAAAGTACTGTTGCTTCTTTTTTCCAGGGGGAGATGGGACTTGTTTTACCTCATTCAATGTAGTACAACATTATTGGAGGGGAGGTTCTGTTTTCTGGTAAATTGAGGGTGGAAAGATTCCTTCTGATCAAGGGTGCAATTCACATCAGAAGACTACTTACAGGTGTGAAGCATCTGTGCACTGTAGGGTGGCAGGTAGCCTAGCAGTTAGAACATTTGACCAGTAACCACAAGGTTAATATTTCGAATCCCCGAGCAAACAAGGTGAAAAACCTGTTGATCTGCCCTTGACCAAGTCACTCAACCCAAATTGCTCCAGGGTCACCGTCAATAATGGCAGATCCCTGGCCATGATTCCACTGTCAGGGGGAGTAGGGATATGCAAAATTCCCATTTCCAAACTTGTACAGATTACCCACTTGTTCATGTAGTGAAACAGGACAAATATAGGCACCCACTATTTGACCCTTTTGATGAAGCACTGTCTGATAGGTAATTCTGTTTATTATAAAATATATTTAAACATTTATATATATGTTGAAACCGCAATAGCACCATGTATAGCGAACAAATCTATTGATATAAAGAATGCAGCATTTGTTAAATACATTTACTTTCCATGTATTTGTAACTCTACAGAAAGACATGATAAGAGAAACACGTGTAGCTACAGTCTTTAGACCATAAGGTTACAGCCGTCATGACTGTGTGGGCTTGTTTTACAAGCCAGCATGTTCTGAGTATCTCTAAGTGTGATTAGGCAGAATAAACTACCATGGTTGCTGTATAAGGAGAGTATGGTTATGAAACCTATGTCCCGCCCATCTCTGGGACACATCGGCTTGCAAAACAAGCACACCTTTTCTCTCTGAAGCCTTTGATGACATCAGAGAGAGGTTGTGGGGCACGTTCCTCTGCCCAGGCATTGGATAGTTATTTTACATATCAGCTAACCATATCATATGTCCTAGCAATCTGGTGCCCGACAGCACAGTCGATGAAGTGGCACACAACCATTGGTTGATAAATGCAACAACGTCTTAGCAGGGGAACTCAACTGTGGACTGACGACTTCATGAAACAGACTTCCGGGATGAACCAACCAGACAAGTCAGGTTCACACATAGAGATGTATAAGGATCATTACATAGAAATAACCTGTTTTTGCATGGACATTGGCATTGAGGGCTTCCAGACATCTTAAAGTAGTCAACTGGGTAGGGATTCATATGGGGTTGGGAGCAATCAGCCAATAAGCAGAGCATTGTCTTCTTCTTCAAATTGGTTTGCCTAGTTTGTAAATGGCTTCAAGCTATGTGACTGCCATCTAGTGGCCACAATAAATGAATGACACTAAATTTGGTTCAGGACTCCAGCACTGCAGGAGGCGATAATACATCTATATTGGTTTACACTAAAGAAGAAAACAGACTATTTTAAAATGGAAATGGCTTCAGTGGCGCTGCCCATACTGTCACAGACACCATAATGGGACAGCTACAATGTTGTGATCTCTATACTTCTCAGTGGGTTCACATCAGATAAGTGCCTTCAATTGCATGTTCTCTGATTGAACTGTTTCAAAATGGTTAATGCCACAGCTACCAAGCTGTAGCGGTACAGATATTTTCAGTAAAAACTCTTATTCGGTTCAACAGCCAGAACTCAGTCATTTTGAAATGGAGATTAGAAAACAAAAGGGAATGCTTTGATTCACATAAATATCAAGTATCTTGTTTTTCATTAGAAACATAGTAAAACTAAAATAAACTGCAACACTGAAAAGATACGGCACTTAGATGACACTTAGTCCCAGATCCTACCTGCACTCCAACCCTAACCACGGCATCCTCATGTCAGTTTGACGCCAAACTCAAAGGCAGGTTCCACAGCACTGTAACTCAAAGTGTGTGAGGTGTGTGTGTGTGTGTGCATCACTGAACCTCAACTGATCATCTGCATTTTGTAGAATTAAGATTTTTCAAAAATGAATTAGTAACACATTGGTAAAAAAACCAGCATTAATCAATGTGCCACATACACAGAATCTGCACAGGGGGATGGAACCGGCACCAATTAATACAGCTATTAGTAAAAACTAAAAAAGTCAAATACACATATACAATACAAAATCCAATGAATATCAATCAAGTTTATTTTCCTCTCCCATTCACAAAGCTCCCTGCCCCCAAAACTAAAAACAAAGCAACGTCCTGCATTAGGCAAAGAATCATGTGCTGCTGCTGCGTTCGCGCATAAAGAATCTCCTTGTGAAGTCCGTCGGTGTATTACAGGAAGGGATATGCTGGCCTGGGATATCGTTGGGGCACTGGAGGGCTGCAGTCTTGATTAAAGGGACAGGCTCGTCCCCATAGAATCCTGGAGGTGCTGCTGTGGCCTGAGGAGGGTGATAGGTTAAGTGTGTCAGGGTGGGGGACAGGCCAGAGGAGGCATTGTGCTGATTCAGTCTCCCTAAAATCTCAGGTGAGGAGGGGAGACAGAGTGAGAGAGGGGTCAAACAGGCAGTCATACAGCCAACCCGTTCTCAGCTTCCTGAACAAAGTCACTGCACTCACAGTGAGCATGGTTCAGCCTCCACCGGGCCGACCGTCTCCTAAACAACTCTTCCTCCTCCTCTTCATCACCCCTCTCCCTGCCCTCCTCATCCTCGTCATGCAGTCTGGGCTGGCCCTCCTCCCCATACTGGTTGAGGAGAGGTGGGGAGTGGTCCCAGTCTGAGTGGCCCTCCTCAGCTGGGACTGGAGGACAGGAAGAGGAGGAAGAGGGAGGGTGGTGCGCCCCTCCATTCAGCCCCAACGCCTCCCTCAGGACCTCGGCCCCAGCCTCTCGCAGCAGGAGAGCTGGAGTGGCCAGGGTGGTCAGGTAGATGGCTGAGGCTGATTGGTCTGTTGAGGACTCCAGGGCGTGGTCTCTTCCTCCTCTCCCCTCCCCAGGAATCAAGTTGCTGCGGCGCCCATTCGGATGGTGGTTGAAGTTGCCTAGCATCGTGAACATCCTGTCCACGGTCCAGTCAAAGTTGTCCCAGTCCTCCAGGCTGACGTTGAAGTTGAGTTTGAGATCATAGGCGTGCTTGTCAAGTCTGTACAAGGGTTCAAGTTCTGACCAGTCCATTCCCATTCCTCCTACACTGGGTGCTTCTGATGGGGCCACTGTCGCCTCCTGGACCCTATCCCTCCCAGCCTTCCCAAATCTGTCCTCTGATGAGACAAAACCACACAGACAAAACAGTGTCATCCACAGTAAACCTCTGTCTCTGGTTGTGTCTGTACTCTCTTCTTCCCATCACCACCACGTGAACACTGCTCCCAGTAAACTGGTCCCAGGACAGAGTAGTATTCTATTCTATATGAATGCTTGAATGGGTTCATTCTCTGACATTCACACTAGTATATGAGGCAGCTACATGGAGAAACAGACAAGACACATGGACAGCAGAGTATCAGAAAGAGAGAGAGAGACATTGTGAGGCACAGCAGTCTTATGAAAAGTGAGAGTCAACCAACAGAGATGATTAGATGACTGAGGCAGATGCGCTGGGCGGTGGATGGCGCCCTCTACAGGTACAGATTATTAAATGACTAAGGCAGATGCGCTGGGTGGTGGGGGGGATGGCGCCCTCTACAGGTACAGATTATTAGATGACTAAGGCAGATGCGCTGGGCGGTGGATGGCGCCCTCTACAGGTACAGATGATTAGAGGCAGATGCGCTGGGCGGTGGGGGTGGATGGTGCCCTCTACAGGTGACAAGCAACAGGACAGTATGAGACGTGAGCTGCCTAAACCATGCAGGTTAGAATTACATCCATTTATAGAGACAGGCAGGAGAGTGAGACAGGCAGGAGAGTGAGACAGGCAGGAGAGTGAGACAGGCAGGAGAGTGAGACAGGCAGGAGAGTGAGACAGGCAGGAGAGTGAGACAGGCAGGAGAGTGAGACAGGCAGGAGAGTGAGACAGGCCTAGCAGAGAGCAGCAGGCAAGCCTGGAAAAACCCAGAGTTGAAAAAATGAATGAAATGAAAGAGGAAGAAAAGAGAGGAAGAAAAACCAAGTTAGAGGGGACTGTTAGAGGGGACTGTTAGAGGGGACTGTTAGAGGGGACTGTTAGAGGGGACTGTTAGAGGGGACTGTTAGAGGGCATTGTGAGGTTCCAGACTCACAGTGATTTGGAGGTGGGCATCTTCACCTTTGGCCACTTTCTGTGTTGAAACTGCCTGATGCACAAGCAGCAAGAAGATAGACTGTTATCCAGACTGTTATCCAGCCCGTTCAAGCAGAGGAAAATAAGCCCTCAACCTTCCCCCAAACTCAGTCAGAAGGAGAGTAGAGACAGTGAAGCATACACTGAGTACTCCCCAGGGTTAGAAAAGTGCTCAGTCCAAATCCCCCAAACCAGAAGTCATGCAAAGGAAAGCAAGAGAGAAAGAGAGAAAGAGAAAGAGAACACGAAAAAAAACTCTCAATCGCATGTCCAGCACAGGAGACTGCTAAAGGGAGGACGGCTCATTATAATGGCCGGAACGGAGCAAATGGAATGGCATCAAACACATAGAAAACCATGTGTTTAATGCATTTTATAACATTCCACAGATGCCGCTCCAGCCATTACCACAAGCCCGTTCTCCCCAAATAAGGAGCCACCAACCTCCTGTGACGTCCACACTTTGCCCCACACGTCGCCCCACACGTCGCCCATATACATAATCTCTATGTACTTTCTAAGTGTTGTGTATTCTGTCAACGTAATCTAGGCCAAGTAGATAGTCAACTATCTTTTAGAATGTTTATATTAATTTTATATAAACTCAGCAAAAAAAGAAACGTCCCCTTTTCAGGACCCTGTCTTTCAAAGATAATTCGTAAAAATCCAAATAACTTCACATATCTTCATTGTAAAGGGTTTAAACACTGTTTCCCATGCTTGTTCAATGAACCATGAACAATTAATGAACATGCACCTGTGGAACGGTCGTTAACTTCTTTGGGATCAGTGTCCCTTCCACAGGACGGTTGAGCTAACGTAGACTAATGCATTTAGAATGAGGTTGTAAGTAACAAGAACATTTCCCAGGACATAGACATATCTGGTATTGGCAGAAAGCTTAAACACCAAAAGAAAGATGCCCAGGGTCCCTGCTCATCTGCGTGAACGTGCCTTAGGCATGCTGCAAGGAGGCATGAGGACTGCAGATGTGGCCAGGGCAATACATTGCAAAGTCTGTACTGTGAGATGCCTAAGACAGCGCTACAGGGAGACAGGACGGACAGCTGATCATCCTCACATTAGCAGACCAGGTGTAACAACACCTGCACAGGATCGGTACATCCGAACATCACACCTGCGGGACAGGTATAGGATGGCAACAACTGCCCGAGTTACACCAGGAACGCACAATCCCTCCATCAGTGCTCAGACTGTCTACAGTAGGTTGAGAGAGGCTGGACTGAGGGCTTGTAGGCCTGCTGTAAGGCAGGTCCTCACCAGACATCACCGGTAACAACGTCGCCTATGGGCACAAACCCACCGGTGCTGGACCAGACAGGACTGGCAAAAAGGGCTCTTCACTGACGAGTTGCGGTTTTGTCTCACCAGGGGTGATGGTTGGATTCACGTTTATCATCGAAGGAATGAGCGTTACACCGAGGCCTGTACTCTGGAGCAGGATCGATTTGGAGGTGGAGAATCCGTCATGGTCTGGGGTGGTGTGTCACAGCATCATCGGACTGAGCTTGTTGTCATTGAAGACATCCTCCTCCCTCATGTGATACCCTTCCTGCAGGCTCATCCTGACATGACCCTCCAGCATGACAATGTCACCAGCCATACTGCTTGTTCTGTGCGTGATTTCCTGCAAGACAGGAATGTCAGTGTTCTGCCATGGCCAGCGAAGAGCCCAGATCTCAATCCCATTGAGCTCGTCTGGGACCTGTTGGATCGGAGGGTGATCCAACAGAAATGTCTGGAACTTGCAGGTGCCTTAGTGGAAGAGTGGGGTAACATCTCACAGCAAGAACTGGCAAATCTGGTGCAGTCCATGAGGAGGAGATGCACTGCAGTACTTAATGCAGCTGGTGGCCACACCAGATACTGACTGTTACTTTTGATTATGACCCCCCCTTTGTTCAGGGACACATTACTAAATTTCTGTTAGTCACATGTCTGTGGAACTTGTTCAGTTTATGTCTCAGTTGTTGAATCTTATGTTCATACAAATATTTACACATGTTAAGTTTGCTGAAAATAAACGCAGTTGACAGTGAGAGGGCGTTTCTTTTTTGGCTGAGTTTAGTACTAATACCTAATAAATAGTTAAGTGCAGAGTGGTGTTTATGTCAATGAGTAAAGATACCTGTATTCATCAAAGCTGCTTCGCTCTTTACCTCCTGAAGAAGAGACAATAGCAGTGGTTAGAGTATATAGGAACAGATTCCTATCAATTAAGGCACAGAGACCTAGCTAAGCCATGTAGGTGTAACTCTGTGTTGAGAGAGGCTTTTAAAACTGGTTAGAAAGAGCAGTTGTTTAAAACGCTAAATGGTGTCTGAAATTAAAATAATGTAAAAAAAAATCTGAAAAAAACGACTTTCGACTGAATTGACCTTCATTAAAAAGGAACAAAACTCATTCCAGAGCGAGTGGTTGTAGTCGTTTAAGGTGCATTAATAGAATTGATACATGAGAGGTATTGCATGGTGAAAACAAGAACACAAAGCAAGGCAGGACTTGGGTTTTGTGGAGAGGATGATGGTGATGAGGATAGCAAACAGAGATCATTCTTCTGTAGTGACAACCCACAACAACCTGAGAGTGTGTGTGTGTTAGAGGAACTCACCCAGCTCCAGGTTGTGGGTACGGGGGTTGCACTGCTTATGGCCCTTGCAGCTGCGGAGCTCCATGAGTTGAACGTGGAGCTGGTTTAGGACGGTTCGGTCCAGCGTGTTCACAGCATTCATCAGCTACACAGACAGAGACAGACAGAGAGACAGAGAGGAATAATGCTGGTCTTCATAAATATTTGAACATTAATTCATAAGAGCATCTCCAGCTGTTATACAATAGATCGTTTTCAGTGTGCCATCTTGAAGACAGGGCTACAGGCTAGATAATGTCAGAAACCAGATCCATGTGTTTACAGAGTTGGGACGTTTCATCCTTTCCCCCTAACCTCTCCCCTTCTGCATTAGGATGCATTGACATGACACTACAACATTCTATGGCAGCCATGTTAGTGCCCCGTTAGCATTATTTAAATATCCCCCATGTAATGTTATGTAACTGGATGTCTAGAATCAGAACGATATTCTAACTATATGGCTCTGTTAGAAACTATCTTTACAGAGGAGTGACTGATAGAGGTGAGGAGGAGCACTGACCTGGTAGGGATCTGAGTTGAGGTCAAAGTACTCCAGGAAGCCAGTTGCAAACTCACAGAACAGGAAGTTGTGAGTTTCGTTGATGGTCCTCACACACCAGTAGGTGTTGTTGTTGGCACTGGTGCAGGCACAGAATGGACCCACTGCAGACAGAGAGAATAGTCGGTGCTAGTATGTGTGCATGTGTGCGTGTGTGTGTTTGTATGCATGTATGTGCGTGTGTGCGTTTAGGGTCTTACTTGTCCAGAAGGGGGCGGTCTGCCAGTGCTGGTTGTCGTGGGTGAAGCAGGTGAGACCAGGCATGCTACAGGTATCGTTGTTCCTCAGACGTTTCAGCAGTTTCCTCATCTTCTTCCTCCTCTTCTGGTCCTTCAGCAGCCACGCCTTGTTATCCTTATCCTGACCCTTCCTGATGACATCACACACACACACATTACACAGTGACACAATGAAATAGTCACACATACATACACACATACAGTATATTGTAGATATACTATCATTACACAGTCATAAGAACACCTAGAGTTCACATCGCTTTCTTATACACACACACACACATGATAAACAACACAAACCCAGCCCCTTACCTGAATGGGTGAATGCTGCTTTCTTTGTGCCTAAGCTTACTCTTGTACTTAGACTGGTAGCTGAAACACACACAGATATTCACATTATCAGCATTTATGATACATATCTGCAGGGAGAACCACAGGAGGTCTGAAGAAAAGCTATCTGAGTCCTGTTATCTTCACTGTAATGTAATTTTTATTTTATAATTTTACTTTTATTGAACTAGGCAAATCAGTTAAGAACAAATTCTTGTTTTCAATGAAGGCCTAGGAACAGTGGGTTAACTCTGCCTTGTTCAGGGGCAGAACGACATATTTTTACCTTGTCAGCTCGGGGATTCAATCTTGCAACCTTTTGGTTACTAGTCCAACGCTCTAACCACTAGGCTACCTGCCAACCCTATAATGTAATGTCATGTAATGTAATGAAGAGAGGAAGAGAGGAGAGGAGAAGAGAAGAGAAGAGAGGAGAAGAGAAGAGAAGAGAGATGTTCCCTCTTTACATGTAGCGGAGACAGTCACACTCCTCTGGGCGGGCCTTCTTCAGGTGACCCCTGACCTCTCTCAGGTTCTTGATCTTGGTCTGCAGGGTCTCAATCTGAGAGAGAGGCAGGACATTAGATTAGACAGAGAAATGTCACAACGCAATGATGTGGTCCTATATAGCTGAGAGAGACGCAGGACATTAGATTACACTGAGAAATTCAAAATTACACAATCAATGATTTCATTAGCAGTCACTGATTGTCATTACACAAATCCCTGTGACCACTGAAGATCAACTCCATCGAGAATAAAGCATCATTGTTTTGTGGTCGATATGGGTTATGTGAGTGGCTGAGAAGACTGACCTCGTGGTCGATATGGGTTATGTTATGTGAGTGGCTGAGAAGACTGACCTCGTGGTCGATATGGGTTATGTTATGTGAGTGGCTGAGAAGACTGACCTCGTGGTCGATATGGGTTATGTGAGTGGCTGAGAAGACTGACCTCGTGGTCGATATGGGTTATGTGAGTGGCTGAGAAGATTGACCTCGTGGTCGATATGGGTTATGTGAGTGGCTGAGAAGACTGACCTGATGGTCGATATGGGTTACGTGAGTGGCTGAGAAGACTGACCTTCCTGATGGTCGATACACGTTATGTTAGTGGCTGAGAAGACTGACCTACCTCATGGTCGATGTGGAGTTTGTGGTCTTTCCAGGCCTGCACAGACTTATAGATCCCTGAATCACACTTCACTGTGTCATCGGCCAGGATGGAGCACCTGAGGACAGGATACACAGTGAGCATTTAGCCCAACTAACAACACAAGAATGTAGTATTAACAACACAATCAAACATGCAGTATTAAAGCTGAAATATGTAACTTTGTTTAGTTTTTGCTTTTATACACCAGCTTCAAACAGCTGAAAATACAAATTTGGGGGTATGGAAAATATATTTCACAGCAATTTAGATTGTACAATGATTGTCTACATCCCATCAGTCCAACTAATTTCACAGAGGGCCGAGTGTCTGCCAGTTTTTACTCCTCCCCTGTACTTGATTGATGAATCAAGGTCACTAATTAGTAAGGAACTCCCCTCACCTGGTTGTTTTGAGCTTATTATATATATATAATTGAAAGGAAAAAAAACAAGTTTGGGAAACCCTTCTCTACACTTTACTTTTTTTGTTAAGTTAGGTGAAATATTTGAATTTTAGCAACAAGGAAGTGGCAGAGGGATTTCGGCATAGTGCACCTTCAACACATTCAACATGCAGTACTAGCAACACATTCAACATGCAGTACTAACACAGTACGAAGACACCCACCCATCCACATAGAACATCAACACACTCCCTGACCTGTGTGTGACTTTGATGTCAGAAGGTACTATAGCCAGACTGTTGCTGCTAGTCCTGGGAGTGATGGTGAACCCCATGCCACTGAAGTCGTCCTCAGTGTCGTCATGTGGCCCCGGGGCCTCAGCCTCGCTGAGGTTCCTGGGGGCCAGTACAGGCTGGTAGTCATCTCCCAAGTCTACAGCATACAGGTCCCCTCCTATCTCCATTTCCACGGAGCGGGCAGAACGGTTACGGGCGTAGCTCTTGACGGCCTTCATCTCTGTCAGGAAGAGAGCAGGGTGAGTTAGCGGAGGGATTTCTACATCGTATTTAAGCCCTATCAGGCACTATGATACTCTTTAAAGGCACAATATGTAGAAATCACACATTGTATCATTTTATCACCTAATTTCATTTTATGTGACGAAACAAACAAGACATTGTGTAGAGCAGGGTTATTTAAGTCCTACCCTAAGAGGTCCAGAGCCTGCTGGTTTTCTATTCTACCTGATAATTAATTGCACCCACCTGGTGTCCCAGGGCTAAATCAATCCCTGATTAGAGGGGAAAAATGAAACAAACTAACTGTGGAACTGGCTTCGATGTCCGGATTTGAATTTGAGGGGTGTAGAGAAACATTGTACATTGTTCAACCGCTTATCAGACTTACTTTCAATGAGAATCAGAGATCTACAACTCACATTTCTCCCACAAAGTTACATACTGAACCTTTAAATTAGGACTGTGGGTGAAGTTGTCATTGTCTCCACAGGGTGGCTCCCATATACCACATCAGTGATGAGAAGTGAGCTACACTGCATTCATGCAAGGTTGAGTGAGGAACATTTTGTAAAGCAAAATGTAGTGTGTTTGCATGAGAAGTGCGTGAGTGTGAGAAGTGATCAGAGTGTTTGTGTACAGTATGAGTGAACGTGAGGGTGAAAAAGATGTGCCACACTCCACCTACTCTTCTTGGAAAGCAACTTTTTCTTCTTGAAGGTACTGAGTCTGAAGCTAGGGAACTGGTCACAATTGCAGCCTTCGGGCTCTGTGTTGCGCTCGGTGTTGCGCTCTGCGTTGTGCTCTGCTTTGCGCTGGGGGTAAAATTGGGACCTGATGTTGGCAGGGCCCCCCTTTCGTTCTGCAGACATGCTCGCCATGCCCTTACACTTATACAGCCTCAGCTTCCCTGTAGCATCCTCAACACACTGCCACTTCTGCAGGGAGAGAGGAGAGGGGGACAGGGGTTAACACTGAGAGAAAAACATAGTGTATTTTTAAATATGCACACACACACACACCGGAACATTCATAATTAACCCCTTATCTGTACCTTCTGACTATGTTCATTAGAGTAAAATTATATTTCCATCTGATTGGAACACCATGCTTCTCCAGGTGAAATTACTCGCTGGTGGAAACAAGCGACGCCATGCAGACACAAATTAACTTCCACTAACCGTCTGTGATGTTGCTTCAAATGTAATTAACAGGTGATGACAAACCATGAAGGAGAGGAGAAGAGAGAAGAGAGGGGAGGGGAGTAGAGGGGAGAAGAGAAGAGAGGAGAGTAGAGGAGTCGAGAAGAGGACAGGAGGAGAGGAGAAGAGAGGAGAGTAGAGGAGGAAAGAAGAGGAAAGGAGGGGAGGGGACAGGGGGAGAGGAGAAGAGAGTAGAGTAGTCGAGAAGAGAGGAGAGGCGAGAAGAAAGGAGAGGAGGGGAGGGGAGGGGAGGAGGGGACAGGAGGGGAGAGGAGGAGAGAAGAGGGGAGAGGAGAAGAGGAGAGATGAAAAGAGAGGAGAGGCGAGGCGAGAGGAGAGGCAAGGCGAGGGGAGAGGCGAGGCAAGGGGAGAGACCCTCTAATGAAGTGTTTGACTCTTCCCCTTCTCATTTCTGCTCCCACACAATCCCGTTATGTCATAATTAACAGGCAGATACAGTACTGTAGTGTAAACTGACAGAGCACAGAGCAGGACTGCCGCAGTCTTACAATTATACAGATTCTGTTGACACTTTCTCTGCCATGTGTTTTTTAGTTAACATATTTGATGTCAGATGGAGAAAAAAAAAGAGTACAGGTGTCAGAGGAAATCCATCAGGATCCACGAGAGAAAGTTACTGACAGAGGAAATCCATCAGGATCCAAGAGAAAGTTACTGACAGAGGAAATCCATCCTGATCCAAGAGAGAAAGTTACTGACAGAGGAAATCCATCCTGATCCAAGAGAGAAAGTTACTGACTGAGGAAATCCATCCTGATCCAAGAGAGAAAGTTACTGACTGAGGAAATCCATCAGGATCAAGAAAGTTACTGACAGAGGAAATCCATCAGGATCCACGAGAAAGTTACTGACAGTGAAAAATGCCTTTAGAGACAGGAACAAAAAGCTGTATGAGAGAGGGATATTGCTTGGGGCCTACTATTCAATGGTCAATCTTGTTAAGAAATATCTGAGTTCTTAAAGTTGCAGGTGTGTTTCATCTGACAGCTAGAGAACTGTCACACCCTCTCGCCCACTGTCCTTCATTAGCAAGGTGGGATGGAGTGTGCCTGTGCGTGTCCTGGGGGACAGAGCTATGGCAACAGACCTGACTCAAAGCCTAACCACCTGAAACACAGCTGTTTGGTTTGAAAGCCTGGTCGTCCTGAGAGATAAAAGCCCCTCAGTAAGTCCTGTCTATCCTGTCTAAACCCACAGTGAGAAACCAACCTGCAGGGGAAACTCAGCCTCCTCTCCTCTCCTCTCCTCTCCTCTCCTCTCCACCAGAACAGAACAGAACACAGCAGCTCATTCTCTTTTTATAACAGCAGGTGATCAAGAGGGTACAGAGCCTTTTTAAGTAGATTCTCAGACACACCAATTTACTGCTATTTACTTATAGAGGTGAGGCGCAAAGATGAGAGACGGATGAAGTGACTAATCAAGTGTCAAGTGTTGTATTTTCAGTCTTGAGTGTTATGCTTGTACATTTGCTTCACGGGCGAAGATTCATCTAATTGTGTGCAACTGTGAATTTGATTGTTAATTGAAGCATGACTGTGTGTGTGTGCGTGTGTGTGTGTGCATGTTTGCTTTTGTGTGTGTATATGTGCGAGTGCTTGTGTTTGTGTCTTCCTGGCTGCCTACCTGTCCCAGCTGTTGGCAGGGTGTCTGGTACTCTGTTCTCTGACACAGGTCCTTGACCCGCTGGTACTTAGGCAGGAAGTTCTCCTCCTGGGCCACGTCCTTCCCTGAAGACACATCACGCATGTGGAGCAACTTCCTGTGGACACATACACACACACACGAAACCAAACACAGTCATGGAACTATACACCAGGTTGTTAGGGTCCTGGAGGCTGATTAGTAGTGACAATATATCCCATAAACCACAGCTTCTCAGGCATGATCACTTACATGATGCAGCTAATGATATTAGCAGAGGTTGCATTGCCAGATATGGGTTTGATATCAAGTATCTGTAGGGTAATATTAAGGCAAGAAAGACATGAAATAATGAGGCATTGAGCACTGAGACCTCTCTACTTCATCTCCCACCACACACTCAGATGAATGTAACCAGATGATTTAATGGGCACACAGACAGAGACATAAAAAATAGACTGCGGTATCGTTATGTAAAACAGTGAGATGAGTGGCGTGGCTGGTCCAGCGGTAATGCCGCAGCCTCCGCCAAACATACTGTATCTAAGATGTTGGCATAGGTTCAAATCCAGCCTGCTGCCATGTCCCCACTGTCATTGACACAATCTCTCTTCAATAATGTCAGAAAATACCCTTAAAAATATATTTAAAAAACTGAAGAAACAGTGAGATGATCTCCTGTGACTCACCCTCTTTCCACCAGGAACGAGTCTCTCCAAACCTTCCCCTTCTTATTCACCTGGAACCTGACAACCAAGAGCGATAAAGACAGACCCATCAGCCATCTCCTTCATTGACCAGGTACAGAACACCATGTAACACTTGAGGAAATTAGAATTCCTACACTCTGTAGAGCGACAGCCTCCAGTGATGATAACATGCAACAGGTTGTGAGGGAGATAAAAAAAAACAGCCCTGGGTCAATCTGAGAGGAAAAACAATCGATAGCACACTTCAGGTGTTCTTTTAGATGAGGACAGGAAAAAAAGAAAGTGATCGAAGATCAAGAAAAAGAAAGTGGAATAAATTGGTCTCTTCCCTGAGTACTCTGACCTTCTCCTGGCCTGGTGCTCAGATATTAGTTATTGATCCACCGGCCCACAGTGCTGCTCCCTCTCTCCTCCCTCCCCCTTTCTCTCTCCCTCTCTCCTCCATCCCACCCCATCCCTCGACCTCCTCTATTCCCCACAGCCTCTCCTTCTATCCCTACATCCTCTCCTTCTATCCCTACAGCCTCCCATCAGGCCAGCCAGCTAGCCTCCCCTGCCTGTGGAACAATTTCACAGCCATCTCTCTCTGATTACAGCTGCAGAGCTGGGAAAGAGAAGAGAATCCCCCAACACACACACACACACAGACACACACATATACCCCCCTCCTTCCCCACTTTCATTTTTCTGTGGTGAAAGCTCTTCCTTCACCCAGTGGCAGGCGGGCCAGCTCCTGGAGTTATTACTTCAGTGTCTTGGAGGGATGGAGAAGGATTATTTATTTTCTTTGCTATCTTTTTTTTCTTCGTTAACGATGGAAATATCCAGGCTGGGCGGTGTCGCTGGTGTCGCTGGTGTCGCTGGTGTGGTGTGGTGTGGATGTGATCTCAACTGATGTCATGGTAACCTGGCAGACTGAGCCTGGTTCAAAGATTGGTGCTGTGCCACAGTTTTGAGGAAAACTCATTGGTCAAATCCAGGTGTTATATTGGGCTCTTTTGAAGTGATTTTACCAGAGTAGAGCAGGAACTCTAAGGGAACTCAAACCTGTCAGTGGCCTGTGCCAATGTACGACTCATATTCAATAGAATCACCTAGAGCAGGGGTCTTAAAATCTTACCCAAGAGGTTCGGAGCCTGTTTGGTTTTCCTGTTCTACCTGATCATTTCTGGCACCCACCTGGTGTCCTAAATCAGTGCCTGATTAGAGGGGAATCATTTAAAATGCAGTGGAACTGGCTTCCACGTCCAGAGATGAATTTAAGGGACCTAGAGGATATGCAGTTACTTCTGTCAGTGATCTATGGCCTGCCAACATACAGAATACACATAGTTATGGTCAGGAATGTATCCTTTTCTGCTCCATACCTGTTGACTGGCCTCTCTATGTCCAGCAGTTTGAGGATGGACTTGCCGTCCATGTCCGGCGGGACGTCCATGCCAGCGATGTCCAGGATGGTGGGCGCCAAGTCAATGTTCAGCACCATGTGAGGGTTGCTATGGAGACGCAGGGAGAGATAAGGGGACAAGGTTATTACGGAGCGCATCAGATGGTATCTGGTTGGTTAACGTCAGCTGAGAGAGAGAGAGAGAAAAAAAAAAAAGAAATCCCCATACTTGAAGACAGCTTCTCCATCCTGGAGGGGGAATCAATCATTTCCAGGGACATGTACTAGTCTGTGGCGACCTAAATGCCAGAACCGGACAAGAACCTGACACCCTCAGAACACAGGGGGACAAACACCTGCCTGGAGGTGACAGCATTCCCTCCACCATATGCCCCATAGGCACAACTATGACAACATAACCAACAAAAACGGGTCACAACTCCTGCAGCTCTGTCGCACGCTGGGTATGTACATAGTCAATAGTAGGCTTCGAGGGGACTCCTATGGTAGGTATATAGCAGTAGTACTGTAGATTACTTTATCACTGACCTCAACTCAGTCTCTCAGAGCGTTCACAGTCAGCTCACTGACACCGCTATCAGATCACAGCAAAATCACAGTCTACTTGAACAGAGCAATACTCAATCATCAAAGCCAAAGGAACTGAATAATATTAAGAAATGCTATGCATGGAAGGACAGTAAGTGTGGAAACCTACCAAAGAACAATTAGGCAACAACTAATTCAATCCTTTTAGACAACTTCCTGGACAAAACGTTCCACTTATGATTCAGTCAGTCGGAAGTGTGTTTTGTCTTGTCCCGTCTTGTCCCATGTACATTTCGTTTTCTTCCTCGTTTTTTCGTATATATTTTGTATATATTTTAATCTCACTTTCCATCTACGGACTGAATATACTCTCCTGCAACCCGCCTCACCCAATGTGGTACGGATCTGCTATTTTTATACTTTAGAACCGGAACCCCCATCAGAAGCTAGCCAGCTAATTAGCTACTAGCTAGTAGTCAGTTAGCCGCTACTAGCGGTCTTCACCGTTAACTCGGACACCAGCAAGCCTCAGCTCGGTCAATACCTGCCAGTCTGCACAGTGCGATATCAACCCAGAGCATATCGGACTGCTTTTTCTCTACCACATCTCCGGATTCCTACCGCAAGCTCTGAATCCGAGTGGCCACTCCTGGCTAACGTCTCTGTCCCGAAGCAAGCACCAGTTAGCCTTGAGCTAGCCTCCAGCTAGGCCCATCTCCCGGCAGGCCGAAGTGGTCCACCAGCCAATTCTTGGGCTACAATACCTCATTTGCCAATTGGCCTGGACCCTTTACTGCCGACACGGAGCCCCGCCGATCCATCATGACTGGTCTGCCGACGTACTCGTCCGAGGTGGTTTCAACAGGCTTTTCGGTTGCGACGTTGCTGGAGGCCCATCTGCTAGCCCCGGCCCGCTAGCTGTCTGAATCGCCGTGTCTCCAGCTCGCCTAGCGTTGTAGCGACTACTGCATCGGCTCCCTGACTCATCTATTGCTACTCACTGGACCCTATGATCCCTCGGCTACACATGCCTCTCCCTAATGTCAATATGCCTTGTCTATTGCTGTTTTGGTTAGTCATTATTGTCTTATTTCACTGTAGAGCCCCCAGACCTGCTCAATATGCCTTAGATAGCCCTTCTGTTCCACCCCATCACACATGCTGTGACCTCACCTGGCTTATCTGGTGCCTCTAGAGACAAAACCTCTCTCATCGTCACTCAATGCCTAGTTTTACCTACCATACCCGTCTGTACATTATACCTTGAATCTATTCTTTCACGCCTAGAAATCTGCTCCTTTTACTCTCTGTTCCCAATGCACTAGACGACCAGTTCTTATAGCCTTTAGCTGTACCCTTATCCTACTCCTCCTCTGTTCCTCTGGTGATGTAGAGGTTAACCCAGGCCCTGCAGCCCCCAGCACCACTCCCATTCCCCAGGCGCTCCCAGTTGTTGACGTCTGTAATCGTAAAAGCCTTGGTTTCATGCATGTTAACATTAGAAGCCTCCTCCCTAAGTTTGTTTTATTCACTGCTTTAGCACACTCCGCCAACCTGGATGTCCTAGCCGAGTCTGAATCCTGGCTTAGGAAGGTGACCAAAAATCCAGAAAATTCTATCCTCAACTACAACATTTGTCGACAAGATAGAACTGCCAAAGGGGGCGGAGTTGCAATCTGCTGCAGAGACAGCCTGCAGAGTTCTGTCATACTATCCAGGTCTGTGCCAAAACAATTCGAGCTTGGTGTCACACTTGATTGGTGTCACACTTTTTCTCCATTCCTAGTAAACACAGCTGATTAATCAAATTGCATTCTAAAATGAAGATCATGATTAGGTGATTATTTGAGTCAGGTGTGTTAGCTGGGGCTGGGGCAAAACTGTGATACCAATCAGGCCCTTAAGGACCGGAATTACCCAAAAAGAAGGAACAGCATGTCAGAAATCAGCTCAATGTAATCGAAGAATCCATAGATTCTATCCACTTCTGCAAAAATTGGAAAACACTAAACAAACAACAACAAAGAATTATCTATCCAAAATGGAGATGGGTAAACCACTTCTCCAATCATGTTGGCTCTATAACAAAGAACAAACAGAAAAAACATATAGATGATCAAATACAAATCTTAGAATAAACTATTAAAGACTTCCAGAACCCACTGGATTCTCCAATTACCTTGAATGAACTACAGGACAAAATAAAAACACTCCAACCCAAAAAGGCCTGTGGTGTTGATGGTATCCTCAATGAATTGATAAAATATGCAGACAACAAATTCCAATTGGCTATACTAAAACTCTGTATTAACATCATCCTTAGCTCTGGCATCTTCCCCAATTTTTGGAACCAAGGACTGATCACCCCAATCCACAAAAGTGGAGACAAATTTGACCCCAATAACTACTGTGGGATATGTGTCAACAGCAACCTTGGGAAAATCCTCTGCATTATCCTTAACTTCTTAGGGAGTGGCAGGTGAGGTGACGGTTTTGGAGAGTCTGGCGTGCCCAAAGCAAAATGCCTGCCACTCAGGCTCAGAAAATAGGATAGGCACATTAGTACTATTGAATAGGAAACACTCTGAAGTTTCTAAAAGTGTTAACATAATGTCTGTGAGTATAACAGAACTCATTTAGCAGGCAAAAACCTGAGAAAAAAACATCTGGAAATCAGTTTCTGGTGACCTTTGCCGCTGTTAGACACTCCCTATTGAATCCATTTGTTACCAGGACTGAGACTGCAGTACCTATGGCTTCCACTAGATGTCAGCAGTCTATATACAAAGACTCAGAGAGATTGGAGTAAACACAACGAATAGGTACAGGAAATGGCATGGGGACCTGAAATGTCAACAAGTTTTCTCGGGCGTGAGTCTGGCTGGCGCGCCCCACTTTATTTTACTTATATAAGGTATNGGTGACCATCCGAGTGAAATATTATCGCTAATATTCATAAAAGGAAAGCTAAGGATGCATTTTAACTGGTATTTGATTTGCTTAGGAAAAGTTTAAAGGTATATTTGAACACGATCTCTTAACGTTTCAATGGGCGATTCGACGTTGGATTTTCTGAACATAACGCACCAACCAAACGGAGATTTATGGATATAATAAATGACTTTTTCTAACAAAAGAACCATTGGATGTCTTCGTTGGACAGTTGGGAAGCCCTCAGCAGAAGTTCTTCAAAAGGTAAGGGATTTGTTTTTGCTGTGAAATGTGTTTTGTGTGATCCGCGATGGTTTATGAATTTATGCTAATGCAGAAATATTAGAGGTGCTACCCTCAAACAATCAAATGTTGTGCTTTCGCCGTAAAGCCTTTTTGAAATCTGACAACACTGTGATATTGCCAAGAAGCAGAGCTTTTGATGACTATGCAACACTTGTATATTGATGAATGTTTCATAATTCAACTTTTGGATTTTGAATTTGGCACCTTGCATTTCACCAGGTAGTGTCGGGAGTGGGGCGCCCCACTGCTCCCTAAGTAGTTAACAGCAGACTCGTACATTTCCTCAGTGAAAACAATGTACTGAGCAAATGTAAAACTAGCTTTTTACCAAATTATCGTACGACAGACCACGTATTCACCCTGCACACCCTAATTGACAAACAAACAAACCAAAAGAAAGGCAAAGTCTTCTCATGCTTTGTTGATTTCAAAAAAGCCTTCGACTCATTTTGGCATGAGGGTCTGCTATACAAATTGATGTAAAGTGGTGTTGGGGGAAAAACATATGACATTATAAAATCCATGTACACAAACAACAAGTGTGCGGTTAAAATTGACAAAAAACACACATTTCTTCCCCCAGGGCCGTGGGGTGAGACAGGGATGCAGCTTAAGCCCCACCCTCTTCAACATATATATCTACGAATTGGCGAGGGCACTAGAACAGTCTGCAGCACCCGGGCCTCACCCTACTAGAATCTGAAGTAAAATGTCTACTGTTTGCTGATGATCTGGTGCTTCTATCACCAACCAAGGAGGGCCTACAGCAGCACCTAGGTCTTCTGCACAGATTCTTCCAGACTTGGGCCCTGACAGTAAATCTCAGTAAGACAAAAATAATGGTGTTTCAAAAAAGATCCAGTCGCCAGGACCACAAATACAAATTCCACCTAGACACAGTTGCCCTAGAGCACACAAAAAAATATACATGCCTTGGCCTAAACATCAGTGCCACGGGTAACTTCCACAAAGCTGTGAACGGGCAAGAAGGGCATTCTATGCCATCAAAAGGAACATAAAATTCGACATACCAATTAGGATCTGGCTAAAAATACTTGAATCAGTTATGGAACCTATTGCCCTTTACGGTTGTGAGGTCTGGGGTCTGCTCACCAACCAAGAATTCACTAAATGGGAAAAACACAAAATTGAGACTCTGCATGCAGAAATCTACAAAAATATCCTACGTGTACAACGTAAAACACTAAATAATGCATGCAGAGCAGAATTAGGCCGATACCCGCTAATCCAGAGAAGAGCCGTTAAAATCTACAACCACCTAAAAGGAAGTGATTCCCAAACCTTCCATAACAAAGCCATCACCTACAGAGAGATCAACCTGGAGAAGAGTCCCCTAAGCAAGCTGGTCCTGGGGCTCTGTTCACAAACACAAACAGACCCCACAGAGCCCCAGGACAGCAACACAATTAGACCCAACCATGTACACACTGCCCACAAAATGATTTGGAAACTGCACTTCCTAACCTCCTACCAAATGTATGACCATATTAGAGACACATATTTCCCTCAGATTACACAGATCCACAAAGAAACAACAGTAATGTTATTCAATCCAAACCCTTTGGAGGGAGGAAGTGGAGGAGAGAAGAGGAGAGGAGGTGATACAGTATATATGGAGGGTCTTAGTGTCCCCTGGCACTAGAAGACTTAACACTGAGTGGTGATGTTCAACTGACTGTCTAAATCATCCAAACAAATGAGAGCAAAACAAAGCCAATCCCTCTGTGATCAGGCAGATGTTACTGTTCTTCTATTGTAATATAAATTGGCATATCTACTCTTATCTCTCATCTCTCTCTTATCTCGATCTCTGCCAGTTGTCTTACGGAGTGATCAGGGTGATAGAGCAGCTATATAGAGGATTTGGAGGATGTATAATGACACAAAAGACTTGATGTTAGTATGTATGGATCAGATCCACAGGGGTTACGTCATCCACAGGACAGGACCCTTACAGCCATATGATACAACAGCAGCTAGAACCTTACCTGGCTCCTGCCTCCACGTTGGGCCCTCGGATGTAGAAGGGTACTCGAATGTCAAACTCGTAGGGCATGGACTTGCCCTTGACGAGGCCAAACTGACCAATGTGGTAGCCATGATCAGCTGTATAGATGATATAGGTGTTGTCCAGTTCCCCAGTCTCAGCCAGCATGTTATACACCTAGCACACAGGACAGATAGCAATTAACAATGGACAGATACTGATGGTCTCTGCTAGGGCAATGGAACATACTGATGGTCTCTGCTAGGGCAGTGGAACGTACTGATGGACTACTAGGGCAGTGGAACACACTGAGGGTCTCTACTAGGCCAGTGGAACAAACTGATGGTCTCTACTACTACAATGGAACATACTGATGGTCTCTGCTAGGGCACTGGAACATACTGATGGTCTCTGCTAGGGCAGTGGAACATACTGATGGTCTCAACTAGGGCAGTGGAACAAACTGATGGTCTCTACTAGGGCAATGGAATGTACTGATGTTCTCTGCTAGGGCAATGGAACATACTGATGGTCTCTGCAAGGGCAATGGAACGTACTGATGGTCTCTGCTAGGGCAATGGAATGTACTGATGGTCTCTGCTAGGGCAATGGAATGTACTGATGGTCTCTTATAGGGCAATGAAACATACTGACGGTCTCTGCTAGGGCAATGGAAAGAACTTATGGTCTCTACTAGGGCAATGGAACGTACTGATGGTCTCTTCTAGGGCAATGCACATAATAATTGTCTCTGCTAGGGCAGTGGAACATACTGATGGTCTCTGCTAGGGCAATGGAATGTACTGATGGTCTCTGCTAGGGCAATGGAACGTACTGATGGTCTCTTCTAGGGCAATGGAACGTACTGATGGTCTCT
>QNTS01008558.1:0-33597 GCA_003317085.1 Hucho hucho | reverse complement strand
ATATTCTGCAGATTATTATTATTATTGTTTTTATTGTTGTTGTTGGTGATATTCTGCAGATTATTATTATTATTATTGTTTTTATTGTTGTTGTTGGTGATATTCTGCAGATTATTATTATTATTATTGTTTTTATTGTTGTTGTTGGTGATATTCTGCAGATTATTATTATTATTATTGTTTTTATTGTTGTTGTTGGTGATATTCTGCAGATTATTATTATTATTATTGTTTTTATTGTTGTTGGTGGTGATATTCTGCAGATTATTATTATTATTGTTTTTATTGTTGTTGTTGGTGATATTCTGTATATTATTATTATTATTGTTGTTTTTATTGTTGTTGTTGGTGATATTCTGCAGATTATTATTATTATTGTTTTGTAAAATGTGTTATGAGAGATGTTATAATATATTGAGTTTTGTTATCAATACTGGTGTCAAATACGTTTAAGTTTTGCACACCTAGCTAAAGTTAATTGCAACATTTAGCCTAATCTTAGAATATATATTTGATTATGGTTATAACATTTGCAGTGTGTTTTTGTGTGTGTGTGTGTGTGTGTACCTGTATTTGCTTTCCCTCACCTTTGGATTACATGCAATGAGGAACAATAAGTGATTTTACGACACCTCTAGGCGGTTGGGTTCAATGCTTTGGAAGTGGTTGTTAAGTGATCAAACGATCCCTTCCCTACCAATAAACCTCCGGTATCTGGGCGTAAATTAATTTCTGCGTGATACCCGCCACACCTATTTGAAAAACATGATAGATTACAGCAAATATGCTTAGCTTTGCATCTGCTTGGATTTATTAATTATATTGCCTATGTGTTCTGAGCAAGCACAAAAACACATCTCCAACAGACAGTTAAACTCCATTTATAACTCCATATTTAGAAAATAAATCCCATAGGCCTAGCGCATATTGCCTCTCTTTTAAAGATGTTTCGTTTGTTGATATATTTGTAAAATAGTATATATAGCCTGTTGAGTGTGCTGCCTAGCCCACAGGTGTACAATACTTACAACTGTAGTCTGGAAGACGTGGTATCATCATTCCAGCCCGGATCCAGTGCTCCAGCGGGAGAGACCCTGCCATGGCAGCCACCTTCAGGTGGTCTGGGTACGACTGGGTAAGGTGTGTGAAGCCGGAGTAGGCGAAGGCAGGGTGCTGGCCACCCAAAGCCGATATTGGGTACATAGGGGCCGGATACATTTGGGGTAGCGAGGCGAGTCCTGTGTGAGGGAGGTTCAGCAGTCCCGGTTTGGGGATTATCCCGGTTTGAAGATGGATGGGCGTCCTGCGCGGGGACGGGGTGTCTGCTCGCCGACAGGACACAGGGCTGCCCGCAGGGCTGTCGCTGCTCAGACCTGGGGAGAGGTCTCGGTTCCCCCGGTGAGTCTCGTCAGCCAACAGAGCATCGATTCGAAAATTATTCGATTTCTCCATACCGACTCTCATCAGGAAAACTGCAGCGAGCTGCTCAAAGGTCAGACCTGCCAATGTACACTTGTTCTGTGCGTCAGAGCGCATATAGCTCCAACTCCAATCGTCTGTTTTAAATGTTTCAGTTTTTGATAAAAGCCACTCTGAGGATGCCAGTGCAACCCTCTCGTAACCAAAATAAGTCAGAGCAATGATAAATACATTTGAGACAAGGCACTTTTAGTATGTGTTTCGGTAGCAGGCTCGTTAGCTTAGCTCACCCCCTCGCTACCACCTACCTGTAACAGTTTCTGTACAGTATTCTCTGAAGAACTCTGAAGAGCTTAAATTATTAGGAAATAAAATGACACAACAAAATATTAAATTGCAATGCTTTCCAAGTGTCCATTTGGTTTCTGTAGTCCTCCATCCGCGCATTCACATCACATGTGATGACTAACAGCCAGGTCTTGGTGTTTAATAGCAACTTACCCAACTAAAGCAAGTGTTTCACTCCTTCAGGCGCCGTCTCCCCCACCCCTGTGGCTGTCTGAGCTGTGATTGGCTAGTGCAGGTACTCGAGGGGTGAGTTTAGTCGACCGTTTTCTAATTAACTAATTACTCTCTCATTTCCACGCGACTCAAGAACACTCTGAACGCGCCTCACACGTCTCCTGCGTGAGAAATGTCCCAACCTCTTTCCCTCTGTCTGTCAGCAACACTTTCTGCTGTGTTTAATTGTGACGTGAGACTGTGAGAGCTGGTAGCAATATTAACCTTTTCTACTGAATGTGTTTTTGCGTATGAACGCGCCTGAATCAGATAACAAGATGCAAGTTGTCTAGGCTATAATAGAACAAATACTGTAATAGTTGTTACATAGTTATTAGTACAAATTGATACAATATTTATAATGATGATGATGATTATTTAAACATAAGATACTACATTGTGATTATAATAATTACAATGATGATGAAAATAATAAAAGTATATTACAGATTTGTAGTTTTTACACATTTGGATATATTTATAGCCTAAATCAAATACATCCTGCTATCATTATCTGCTATGCGTGTCTATTCAGATGAAATATTGGCAAGTGATTTATATTTTAATTAGTACAATATTAACGATTTGCTTATTTTAAAACCCATGGGTTTCTCCAGGTTGAAATACCAATGTAATTCATTTTTATGAGCTAGAATTATACATAAACTGTAAAAGAGTGCATTAATAAAGATGATTTAGCATAGAATAGATAGGCCACACTCCAGGTGTCTTATATTCTATGTCCTAGACTCATTTCTATTCATCTAAGTAATTAGACCTATTTACATAGGCCCACAGCATATCGGTAATCATGTAAAAACATAATAAATTATAGAAATAAGAATAGCAACATTATTTAAATAATAATTTGTCAATTATTAGTCAGTCATATTCCTCGTTATAAATCAGCACCGTTTGTTTTGAACGTGAAATAGGCTTATATTGGTATGTGTCATAAGGCTTTAAGTTATTTTCTGAAATAAGAGCAGAATAACAATTGCTTTGCTCTCTCTATGTCTGCATGTGGTGCAACAACACTGCATCCTGCCTCCCCGCTCCGGTCAGTGAACTATGGGGAATCTCCCTGTTGTCTCCCACCTTTAACAACCGCAATCTGCATCAATTCAATTCAATTCAATTCAAGGGGCTTTATTGGCATGGGAAACATATGTTAACATTGCCAAAGCAAGCGAAGTAGATAATATCTGACTGACCCCTGAGGAGGAATTACGCGCAGGTGTGTGAACGAAAGCAGGCATAGGCCTACTGTAGGTGGTCCTCACCTCAGGTCGTGTGAACATTGTTGACCCGTAAGCACTTCAAAAAAGAACACATATCCCGTTTCTAACAGGTCTAGCAGGTGACGCAGAATACGTCGTCGTCATGGCATTAACTCCTGAGATACAATTGTAATAACTACCCCCAGACCAAATCTACCACTAGTCCAATAATCACTAGCAACTGTTATAAGGTCCTCTGTGATAGTTCTTTTGAAATTGTTATGAAATAAACATATAAAGCCCACTGGCTCATAGATGTATCACAATTGTAGGCCTATATGTTACTGAACATGATACATTATTTGATCAATTCATATGTATTTATCCATGATGCGCCACTCAACAACAATCTTTGAAAAACATAGTTTAAAGTATAGACCTAAAAATGCCATGGTAACCCATAACACAACACATCTTCGATTTGCATTTGAATAAACATGAATGAATAATAAAATGAAAGTCATTTAATATTCGTTATTTAACAATAGTATGTAATATTTTCAAACTCTTTTCGAAAGCAGTAATATTTGCAAAATATCTTTTTATTATTATCCTAAGCCTGTGCATTTATTCTTGCAATACATTATTGAACAAACTGGTAGATTTTAATAATAACAGACTTCAATAAAAACAGACTTTAGTTATGTTGTGAAAACAGGCATACATTAATTTGATTAGATAATTTACTTTCAAATTATCAGAAACGTTTTATCAAGGACTCTTTCAAGGATACAAAACATCATCCACAAATCACTTTTTGTGATTTATTTGGCCTAATTGTGAAAAGGTTGACAATAGAAAATGAGATCCTAGAGGGATTTTTGTATTTTCATAATAACTGTCAAAGACTTATAATGAATGTTCCAATATTATATAATATTAGTATAAGTAATCAGATGTAGGCTATAGCACTTATAACTTGCTGCATAGTTGAATAATCAAATAGTGAATGAGCCCCACGAATTGGAAGAGTAGTGGACTAGGCCCATAAAATCCCAGGGGCACGCGGCCTAATCCGAAAGGCTCTAAATTATATCTCAAGAAATTGAAATCAGGCCTAGGAAGATGCATAAAACGCTTAAATGGTCACCTCTCCCCGCTGTAGACCGTCGCTCACAGCGTGGTGGTGTATGCGGTTATTGTTGTTGCGTCTGACCCCTAGAAGATTGAAGCAGTGACACGCGGGGGGCGGCCGCCCTCCTCCCTCACCAACCCCTCCACCCCCTCTCTGCTCCCTATCACCCAGAATACCGCCTGTCGCCAGGTCTGATATAGAGCTAATTTGCTCCAGGGAAATCAGCCGCCGCCGCGCGAGTGCTTTCTGCCTATTCTTCCCAACCTCTTCCCCTCGCGCCTCGTTTCTTTTCTTTTATGATTTAAAAGTAATTTAAATAGCCCGGCTGCGGGTAAATCCGTCATCCGCACCCCGTGTATGAGGAGCACAAATTAAATTGAATCAATGATCGAAATGGCACGGCTGCCCCCGATGTCAGGTCCCTAGGTTTGAACACTTAGCAACGCGCCGAGTCTACCGTGGTACGCACCCTACCGCGCACCCACCACCCATCCACCTTCAAACAACACAAGAGAACAAACATTCACATCATCACCGCTCGTCCCTCAGTAGCAAAACCCTTCCTGCTACTGTTGCATCGGATGGAATTCTGTCTCAGCCGCTGCGGTAGACTCACTGGGCCGAATCCTTTCCTGCCATCTGTGTGCGTTGAATGACATTTACACGAAATAAAGAGTTAAGTCAAATTAAGAATTGTTCTGTGTTTGTTTTGTGTCAACATTGTCAGCAGGTATAAAGTCCCTAGAAACTATATAGGACTATTTCAGTACCGTTAGCCTGCCCTCTTGGTTAGATGTATCTCAAAACAGTACATTCAGTGACAGAATAGTTTTTACTTCAATGAGAAGCCCGGGGTGTCATGCTGGCCATGTAGGGCTGGACTCACAAACACACCCTGGCATGCCTGCTCACAAAGACAGGAGTACATGCAGAGCTGCCCTAGTCTTGAACATACACCACACACACGCGCACACACACACGCACATGCACGCACGCACACAAAGACACACACACACACACCCCGCAAGTCCCCACTGGCAGGTGCTTGAGTCGTTCTGAGAGAGCGGCCCGCATTGCACTACAAAGTCAAAGTTGATCCGTTAATTAATTAGATCCCTGGCCTTAAACGTTAGTGCCGGCGGAGTTTAGCGAACATTAAAGAGCTTATCATCATTACAGGCATATCTTTCAATCATTACCACAGCTCTGGGCTGTGATCTACATGACAGGAGCCATAACCGTTGGGGTTGGTTCTCATGTCATGTGTTCCCTGTGTGATCTAGACCGGGGTTCAATTAGTATTCAAAATAATTTACAATACATTATCTCCGCTTCATTAAGCTTAAGCCTACCTGGTGCAATGGAACCAATAGAATAGTCCCAAAAGTGCACATCTGCACCACCTGGCATTCCAGGCGCAGTAAAACAAACGTTTAAAGTATTTGAAAAGATTTTGAGTAGTGTTTGAACGCAGGTCTGCAGTGATCTGCTGTCCCAGTCAGTCAGCAGTTTATTGACTCTCTCTGGGTTACTGGTCCTCAGGGTTTGTTCAACCTGCTGATAAGGACCTGCATGTCTGATCTCGCAGAGGTGCATTCACGAGCAAAACCAGTCAAAAAAAGTAAAGCACAGACACACACACACACAACTGTTGACAGATAAAGATCCTGGAATGCACATACATGAATAGAGAGCCACCCTCACTTTAGGCAGTTGCTTATTTCTATAAAACAGTTGCTAATTTCTATAAAACAGTTGCTTATTTCTATAAAACAGTTGCTTATTTCTATAAAACAGTTGCTTATTTCTATAAAACAGTTGCTTATTTCTATAAAACAGTTGCTTATTTCTATAAAACAGTTGCTTATTTATATAAAACAGTTGCTTATTTCTACAAAACAGTTGCCAATTTCTACAAAACAGTTGCTTATTTCTATAAAACAGTTGCTTATTTCTATAAAACAGTTGCTTATTTCTATAAAACAGTTGCTTATTTCTACAAAACAACATGTGCATCGCCTCCTCCAGAATATTTCTCCTCTTGAACTTGAGACTCTGTGATAACATTCTGGACAAAGGACATGTTGCTTCACACACACAGTTTTTGGTTACTCTGAGAGGAATCATTGCCAAGAGCAGGTCAGACACAATGCTAACACTACACATCCAGATTACATCTTAATTTGATCACCCTGTTGATGAAGGACATTAAAAAGGCTTATAAAGTTTGTAATTTCCACTTTAAAATGTCAGACTTGATTTGCCCTAACTAAAAAATGTATCAACCCCTACAAAAATGTCCATTAATTATAATCCGAAGAATAATTATATTTTCCTGCTGTGAGAAAATGCTCAAATTAAAAGATCCTACATCTGTATTGACAAACTATGTGTAAAACTATAGTACTACTGTACAATACAGTGAGGGAAAAAAGTATTTGATCCCCTGCTGATTTTGTACGTTTGCCCACTGACAAAGAAATTATCAGTCTATAATTTTAATGGTAGGTTTATTTGAACAGTGAGAGACAGAATAACAACAAAAGAATCCAGAAAAACGCATGTGAAAAATGTTATAAATGGAATTGCATTTTAATGAGGGAAATAAGTATTTGACCCCCTCTCAATCAGAAAGATTTCTGGCTCCCAGGTGTCTTTTATACAGGTAACGAGCTGAGATTAAGAGCACACTCTTAAAGGGAGTGCTCCTAATNGGGGCTCCATGCAAGATCTCACCTCGTGGAGTTGCAATGATCATGAGAACGGTGAGGAATCAGCCCAGAACTACACGGGAGGATCTTGTCAATGATCTCAAGGCAGCTGGGACCATAGTCACCAAGAAAACAATTGGTAACACACTACGCCATCAAGGACTGAAAGCCTGCAGCGCCCGCAAGGTCCCCCTGCTCAAGAAAGCACATATACATTCCCGTCTGAAGTTTGCCAATGAACATCTGAATGATTCAGAGGTGTTGTGGTCAGATGAGACCAAAATGGAGCTCTATGGCATCAACTCAACTCGTCGTGTTTGGAGGAGGAGGAATGCTGCCTATGACCCCAAGAACACCATGCCCACCGTCAAACATGGAGGTGGCAACATTATGTTTTTTGGGTGTTTTTCTGCTAAGGGGACAGTACAACTTCACCGCATCAAAGGGACGATGGACGGGGCCATGTACAGTCAAATCTTGGGTGAGAACCTCCTTCCCTCAGCCAGGGCATTGAAAATGGGTCGTGGATGGGTATTCCAGCATGACAATGACCCAAAACACACGGCCAAGGCAACAAAAATGTGGCTCAAGAAGAAGCACATTAAGGTCCTGGAGTGGCTTAGCCAGTATCCAGACCTTAATCCCATAGAAAATCTGTGGAGGGAGCTGAAGGTTCGAGTTGCCAAACGTCAGCCTCGAAACCTTAATGACTTGGAGAAGATCTGCAAAGAGGAGTGGGACAAAATCCCTCCTGAGATGTGTGCTAACCTGGTGGCAAACTGCAAGAAACGTCTGACCTCTGTGATTGCCAACAAGGGTTTTGCCACCAAGTACTAAGTCATGTTTTGCAGAGGGGTCAAATACTTATTTCCCTCATTAAAATGCAATTCCATTTATAACATTTTTCATATGCGTTTTTCAGGATTTTATTTTGTTGTTATTCTGTCTCTCATTGTTCAAATAAACCTACCATTAAAATTATAGACTGATCATTTCTTTGTCAGTGGGCAAACGTACAAAATCAGTAGGGGATCAAATACTTTTTTCCCTCACTGTAGCTATAATACAACTGTCCCCCTGATACCTTTGGTGCCAACATAGAGTAGATGTAGGTCTATGGTTGTCTGGCCAAAATGACGACTGTCTCTAAGTCTGATCCTTCATTTCAGGTTTCCTTTCCTTTAATCCTCTGATGTTTTCAATAGGAAGTAAGTGAAGGGCGTGAGGAGAGGACACGAGGATTCAAGGGAATACAATTGACATTCCGCCAAAGATCCACAGACAAGTTACACCACCTGGACACTGTGTGAGCTCCCAGCTCTTCCTGTACTCAGCCGGACAACCCTGGTTCTGATAAATGGTTTGGGTTCAACAATGGTCTTTTTATGAAGTGAAAATCAGCTCTCCATCTCTTTCCTAATTAGACTAATTTCCACACTGTTAGAGCTGCTTGATAAATCACCCTGCTCTCCGCCAGACCTTGTGACCCTAATTAATGTTGTCTCATTAAGGAGATAACGGTAATTTATTAGAGTTTTTTTCTATTCCCGCTCTCTCTCTCCCTTTTTTCTTCTGTAATTTATTAACTAATATTGAGCTTTGCTTTATGATATGCACACTGGACACGGGAATGTCTCTGTCTATCTATCTCTGTCTCCCCCTATCTCCCTCTCTTCTTCCCTTCTCTCTCTTAGTTAAAGGTGTTGGTGGGTCTTCAGCAGATGTGTATCAGGATTTTTTGATCTGTGACCTCACAAACACTAAACGAGGACAGGCGATATGGCCTAATTCCATGCTGTGTCATCACAAAGCATTAGCTAATTAGGAGATTGTTTGCTTGTTACAAAATTGGACAAAAACAGGTTGCCTTAACTGGATTTTAATGAAATTACCAAATAGATAGATGAATCTCAACGAGGGAAAAACATTAGTCGGCCGACTGGAAAACTTGTCGCATCAGCAATTTTTTGTACAAGCTCACCAAATTAAGGTTATTATCACCACGGTAGCTACATCACATAGTTTCAAATCAGCAGTGAAACCAAGGTTGAATATCCAATAAGCCAGAATTAGACGCTCATCCATGTTTCTCAAACGTCAAATTTCGATGTGGTTCCAAACGTCAAATTTCGAAGTGTTTAAGGTTAAACATTAACTCTGAATTTTTAAGGTTAGGGTTAAGTTTAGGCATTAACTGAGAATTCTTAGGATTAGGCATTAACTCAGAATGGTTACGGTAAGGGTTAATGTTTGGTATAGGCTTAAAACAAAAATATAAGAAACAAACAGTTTTCTTTCAACCTTCAAGCTTTGGAATCAGAGACAGACGCTTACGTCCATCCGCCATCCTCGCCCACAACACCCTCGCAAAACCGAAACCTACAGCGCTCACTGTTGCCCCCCTAGCGGCCAGTTTCCACGTCGTCTCCCGACATCCTCAGACATAGACTTTAAATTCTGACTTGTATAACAGTGATCTGTCTGGAATATCTCATAATGGGTACTATACATAGCCTGGTGGATCATCTCAGAGTAAAATGGTGAATGCAGGACTGAGTACCCAATCATATAAGATTTGAGGTAAGAAACTGGTTGATAACGTTTTCCCACAATTGTTACATAGTTGTTTCTCTATCATATCGATTCAGAGAAAGAATATGTTTGACCCAGACAAACAAACAGTTAAGAAGTTCAGATTCCTTCTCAAAAACAAGGCGTCTAATCTACGCCTTGATTGGGACACACTGCTCTATCCTCTTCCTCTCTCTGTTCCACACCTCCTTCTCTCTCCCACACTACCTCCCTGTCTCCTACACTACCTCCCTCTCTCCCATACTACCTCTCTCTGTCCCACACAACCTCTCTTTCTCCCATACTACCTCCCTGTCTCCTACACTACCTCCCTCTCTCCCACACTACCTCTCTCTGTCCCACACAACCTCTCTTTCTCCCATACTACCTCCCTCTCTCCCACACTACTACCCTCACTCCCACACAACCTCCCTCTCTCCCACACGACCTCCCTCTCTCCCACACTGCCTCCCTCTCTCCCACACTACCTCCCACACTACCTCCCTCTCTCCCATACTACCTACCATTCTCGCACACTACCTCCCTTTCTCCCACACTACCTCCCTCTCTCCCACACTACCTCCCTCTCTCCCACACTACCTTCCTCTCTTCCATACTACCTCCCTCTCTCCCACACACCCTCCCTCTCTCCCACACTACCTCCCTCTCTCCCAAACTGCCTCCCTCTCTCCCACACTACCTCCCTCTCTCCCACACGACCTCCCTCTCTCCCACACAACCTCCCTCTCGCCCACACAACCTCCCTCTCGCCCACACGACCTCCCTCTCTCCCATATCTGCTTCCCTCCTTCCCTTCCTCTAGCCCTCCTTCCTTTTCTCCTGCCGTCCTCTCTCCTGTCTCTCCTGTTTTTTCCCCCAGGTAACAAAAGCTCCTTTCAGCCTATCAGGGCAGCTGGTGATCTTTATGGCCATTTAATGGGTTCTTCCAGCTAACATTCTGTGTTTTACTGCTCTCTATACAAGGGCCCCATTGTGTGCGGCGCAACTGATAGCAGATAAACACTTGTTATCAGGCACAACAAGACATCATTACTTTCACCCTGCTATCTCCCCATCCCTCTCCTCACTGCATTATCTCACCACTCACTGCATTATCTCAAAATATATATAAAAATATAGGACAAAACACACATCATGACAAGAGAGACACCACAACACTACATAAAGAGAGACCTAAGACAATAACATAGCATGGCAGCAACACATGACAACACAGCATGGTAGTAACACAACATGACAACAACATGGTAGCAACACAACATGGCAGCAGCACAACATGGTAGCAGCACAAAACATTGTACAAACTTTATTGGGCACAGACAACAGCACAAAGGTCAAGAAGGTAGAGACAACAATACATCACACAAAGCAGCTACAACTGTCAGTAAGAGTGTACATGATTGAGTCTTTCAATGAAGAGATTGAGATTGAGAAAGGATGCCATCGGCAGACCTGGCTCTCAAGAGAAGACAGGCAATGTGCCCAATGCCCACAAATGAGGTGGAAACCAAACTACACTTCCTTACCTCCTGCCAACTGTATGACCATATCAGAGACACATATTTCCCTCAGATTACACAGGCCCACAAAGAATCTGAAAACAAATCCAATCTTGATAAACTCCCATATCTATTTGGTGAAATACCAGTGTTCCATGACAGCAGCAAGATGTGTGACCTGTTTGCCACGAGAAAAGGGCAACCAGTGAAGAACAAACACCATATAAATACAACCTGTTTATTTATTTCCCCTTTCAACTATTTGCACAGTGTTACAACACTGAATATGCACTCTAAGAAAAATGTGTTCCAAAAGGGTTACAACCCCCATAGGAGAACCCTTTTTGGTTCCAGGTTAAAACCCTCTGTGAAAAGGGTTCTACCTGGAACCCAAAAAGGTTCTACCTGGAACCAAAAAGGGTTCTTCAAAGGGTTCTCCTATGGGGATAGCCGAAGAACCCTTTTAGGTTCTAGATAGCTCCTTTTTTTGTAGCCAATATTATAGCATTTGAAATGTCTATTCTTTTAAAACTTTTGTGAGTGTAATGTTTACTGTTAATTTCTGATTGTTTATTTCCCTTGTTTATTTTCCTTTTGTTTCTTGTCTATTTCACTTGCTTTGGCAATGTTAACATGCCAATAAAGCCCTTAAATTGAGAGAGAGACCTAAGTCTCAACCTCTGTCAATGATTGAAAATGATTACTGTTAATTAGTTTGACAGAGTATCAGTCTACTGTTGAGTCAGTGACATCAAATAAAACATAGAAGCTATGCCATGATGAAATCTCATTTCTGAGAAGCCTTGGCAGCTGGTTTGCTGGATGGCTACACTGAAGACACACAAACACACACACACACACCACACGCACGGAGGCACGCAAGCACGCACGCATGCCCCACGCGCACACACACACACACACACACACACACACACACACACACACACACACACACACACACACACACACACACACACACACACACACACACACACACACACACACACACACACACACACACACTTCCTCCACAACAAAGGCAATAGAGCTGACCCCCAAATGACTTGATGACAGAAGAGATAAAAATATGTCTCAACAATGGAGGGTGTGGGTGTGTGTGTGTGTCTGTTTGTGTGTGCGTGTGTGTGTGTGTGTGTTTGTGCTCCTGAAACAGACACACAGACACCTAGTTGAGTGAGTCATTCGTGAACATCTGTCACATCTTGGACAACGCAAACTAGTTCATCTATTCTAGCCACTGAGTGCCAGAGGCATAGGAGCACAGTCCAAACTTTGGTTTGGGCTAGGGTTAGGGTTACGGTTAGGGTCAGGTTTACGGTTAAGGTTACGGTTTGGGCTAGGGTTAGGGTCAGGGTTAGGATGACTGGCAATGTTCCCTAAAATCTTTGGGGCACTGAGCAAATTTTAGGTCTTGTGAGTGAAAACCTCTGGTGTGCCTTTACAGTGAACAATGAGTCTGTACCCTTACAGTTTTAGACAGTAGCCAATAGGCTGTACCCTTACAGTTTTAGACAGTAGCCAATAGGCTGTACCCTTACAGTTTTAGACAGTAGCCAATAGGCTGTACCCATACAGTTTTAGACAGTAGCCAATAGGCTGTACTCTTACAGTTTTAGACAGTAGCCAATAGGCTATTCTGTGGATTGGAGCATAATGTAGGCCTACCAACAAAACCAATAGAGCAAATCCCATAACATTTTCACATGGAAATATCTTTTGATTTATATGATATAGCCTACAGTAGCCTATATGTGATGTTCAATGCAGGTCTAAATTGCATGAGACTTTTAAAAACGTTTTTACATTATGAAGGGCTTGACATTAATTCATAATTTTTTACTTGGTCTGTAACACCACTGGCCAAATAGGTGACTTTAAATTGCATTGTATTGTGTTGTATGACGCCCACAAAACAAAATTAATTGTTATTAACATACAGAGAATTAGACAATGTAAGCTACCCCTCTTCCTATTGGCCTATTTGCATATTCAAGCCTGTCTCAAAATACAACACTGTCCCTTTAATTAAGACATAAACGTTTTACCTGACTGGCTTTTCAAAGACAGTTTAAAATGTAGCCGACAGGTTTTGTGCTCTTGTAGGAAGCAGTAACTCCACATTTGTGACCTATACTTATCTATAACTGGGCTAATAACTCGCTAACTAGCAAAGAATATCAACAGAATATGCACATGCACATTTGCGCACTGATCTGAACTGATTTGAAAAGCGCATTCATTATCCCGTGATTGAAAGACGGCCGGTGGGTTACCCCCGCCAATAGAATTCTACTCCGTTGCGCTCTGGCTCTGCCTACAACAAAATCACAGACTCAATCTTGCAAAGTTAGATTTGTTTTGTTGCATTGAAAAGGGGCTGATATAATGTTCATTCAATCACAGAACGTTGATCTATAAAGTGCAGACTAAAGGGGTGAACTCAGTGAAGTTCGATATCTTTCATCTGCACAGCCTGGCATTTATTTTGCGTGGCAGTCCTGGGGGAGGTGCGCAGTTTAGAGGGAACATTGGTTACTGGTGTATATAAGAGTCCTTCAAAGTGATAAATACTGTTCATTGGCTAAAGCAAACCAATCATTGGCTAGTGTTAACTTTGTCAATTCCAGCAAATGTGTCACCTCATATTCAATCCATCTCAAAATGGGTAGAGAATCGCAGGTGTAATTTTTTTTGAAAATCAATCGATTAATCAATTGGTTTATCAATAGTTGAGCAGTGTGAAGTTTTGTCGATCTATGAAATTGTCGCGTGAGTAAATCAAGGCTGGTGCTTGTTGTGATGGCTTTGAATTGATCGATGAGGGAAACGTTACCTTAGCTGTGACAAGATGGGGTCACAGTGACTTTGCTATTCTGTTATCAGGAGACCTTGGCCCTGATCAGGACGGGGCCAACGTTCCAGAACATTCTGAGTCAGAGAGACATGTATTATATAGAACTGATATGATGTGATGTAGAGTCTATAATCTACATGCTCTTAAACCCATTTGGTCTCTACTGCTTCAAGTGTCTTCTGAGGAAAATGACTGACTATACCAGTGTGAGTCATGTTTATGTAGTGTCTGTTACTGGAGGTCAATGATAGATGATTTCACAGTGTGTCTCAGCTCCTGATCCAATCATCTCCATGCCTAATTAACCCTTCAGACAGGCTGTCCATCTGACTGTGTGTGTGTGCACATGTGTGTGTGTGTGGTGTGTGTCCTCCTCATGAATCTTTACATATCTGTCATTCCTCTGTCCTCCCTCCCTTCCTCTCTCCCTCCCTCCCCTTCCTCCTTCCCTGTAGAAGATAGCCTGTTTAAAAGGTGAAAGGTCAATGAGCTCATCTTTCTCAGACCTGGAGTCTAATTGGTTTAACTGAGCAGCCCCTCCTCCCGATACAGCAGATAGGTTTAATCAACAGGGTCATCTCACTCCATCTAACTAAAGGAGACTGGAAAAACAATGATATGTTAATGACTGTAAGTAACAAACCCTCCCATGGGGCTATGCGCAGACCAGCTGGCTGGTGTGTTTCTGGACATATTCAATCAGTCCCTATCCCAGTCTGCTGTTCGCACATGCTTCAAGAGGGCCACCATAGTTCCTGTTCTCAAGAAAGCTAAGGTAACTGAGCTAAACGACTATCGCCACGTAGCACTCACTTCTGTCATCATGAAGTGCTTTGAGAGTCAAGGAGTCAAGGATCATATCACCTCCACCTTACCAGACACCCTAGACCCACTCCAATTTGCTTACCGCCCCAACAGGTCCACAGACGACGCAATCGCAATCACACTGCACACTGCCCTAACCCATCTGGACAAGAGGAATACCTATGTAAGAATGCTGTTCATCGATTACAGCTCAGCATTTAACACCATAGTACCCTCCAAACTCGTCATTGAGCTCGAGACCCTGGGTCTCGACCCCGCCCTGTGCAACTTGGTCCTGGACTTTCTGACGGGTCGCCCCCAGGTGGTGAGGTTAGGAAACAACATCTCCACCCCGCTGATCCTCAACACTGGGGCCCCACAAGGGTGCGTTCTCAGCCCTCTCCTGTACTCCCTGTTCACCCATGATTGCGTGGCCATGCATGCCTCCAACTCAATCATCAAGTTTGCAGATGACACTACAGTGGTAGGCTTGATTACCAACAATGACGAGACGGCGTACAGGGAGAAAGTGAGGGCCCTCGGAGTGTGGTGTCAGGAAAATAACCTCACACTCAATGTCAACAAAACAAAGGAGATGATCGTGGACTTCAGGAAACAGCAGAGGGAGCAACCCCCTATCCACATCGACAGGACAGTAGTGGAGAAGGTGGAAAGTTTTAAGTTCCTCGGCGTACACATCACGGACAAACTGAAATGGTCCACCCACACAGACAGCGTGGTGAAGAAGGCGCAACAGCGCCTCTTCAACCTCAGGAGGCTGAAGAAATTTGGCTTGTCACCGAAAACACTCATAAACGTTTACAGATGCACAATCGAGAGCATCCTGTCGGGCTGTATCACCGCCTGGTACGGCAACTGCTCCGCCCACAACCAAAAGGCTCTCCAGAGGGTAGTGAGGACTGCACAACGCATCACCGGGGGTAAACTACCTGCCCTCCAGGACACCTACACCACCCGATGTCACAAGAAGGCCAAAAAGATCATCAAGGACAATAACCACCCAAGCCACTGCCAGTTCACCCCGCTATCATCCAGAAGGCGAGGTCAGTACAGGTGCATCAAAGCTGGGACCGAGAGACTGAAAAACAGCTTCTATCTCAAGGCCATCAGACTGTTAAACAGCCATCACTAACATTGAGTGGCTGCTGCCAACATACTGATTCAAATCTCTAGCCACTTCAATAATAAAAAATTGGATGTAATAAATGTATCACTAGTCACTTTAAACAATGCCACTTTATATAATGTTTACATACCCTACATTACTCATCTCATATGTATATACTGTACTCTATACCATCTACTGCATCTTGCCTATGCCGCACGGCCATCGCTCATCCAGATATTTATATGTACATATTCTTATTCATTCCTTTACACTTGTGTGTATAAGGTAGTTGTGAAATTGTTAGATTACTTGTTAGATATTACTGCACGGTTGGAACAAGAAGAACAAGCATTTTGCTACACTCTCATTAACATCTGCTAACCACGTGTATGTGACCAATAACATTTTATTTTATTTTATTTGAAGACATCAGACCAACATCCACATTTGGTTGATATTTGATTTAATTGTCAACCAACGTGAATTCAACCTGCAAATATTACACAATGGTAGTGATGGAGATGTTATTATGGTAAGACTAGTACAGGGCACGTCTATAACACTGCTATAACACTGCTATAACAGTCACTACCTGTGGCTGCTGAATCTCTTTTAATGTCTATTTGTCCTGTGTCACCTCTAGCTTCACTACACCTCTCCTCCCCGTCCAGGCCGAGTCGGTGTTGTGTTACTTGTGTTACTATGTGTTTCTGTTCAGGAAGTGGTCCAGCTCAGCGGTGCCAGGGCAGGACGGGACCGGAGCGAGGAGTGGAGCTAACTGATGAATTAGAAAACCTATAATTGCCCGTTCTGTCAGGCCTGGTGACAAGCTGAAAGGCTGCAGCTGTCAATGGACGATTTATCTCCCGCCCGTCCCGCTCCTCGCCCAACATGAAACTTCAATTGCTAATTAGAACTCTATACTGCCCCCTTTTGCCTCCCTCCTCCCCCTGCCACCTCTCTGTCTTGCTCACTCTCATTCTGTCGCTCTCTGACCCTTCTCTCCTCCTTCTTTTTCTCATCCCTCACCTCAAACCCCAACCTTGTGCTCTCATCTCATCCCACACCTCAAACCCCAACCTTGTGTTCTAATCCCACACCTCAAACCCCAATCTTGTGTTTCATCCCACACCTCAAACCCCAACCTAGTGTTCTAATGCCTCACCTCAAACCCCAACCTAGTGTTCTCATCCCACACCTCAAACCACAACCTTGTGCTCTCATCCCTCACCTCAAACCCAAATATTGTGTTCTAATCCCTCACCTCAAACTCCAACCTTGTGTTCTCATCCCACACCTCAAACCCCAACCTTGTGCTCTCATCTCTCATCCCTCACCTCAAACCCAACCTTGTGTTCTAATCCCACACCTCAAACCCCAACCTTGTGTTCTCATCCCTCACCTCAAACCCCAACCTTGTGACCTAATCCCACACCTCAAACCCCAACCTTGTGTTCTCATCCCACACCTCAAACCCCAACCTTGTGCTCTCATCCCTCACCTCAAACCCCAACCTAGTGTACTAATCCCTCACCTCAAACCCCAACCTTGTGTTCTAATCCCTCACCTCAAACCCCAACCTTGTGCTCTCATCCCACACCTCAAACCCCAACCCTACCTCACTCTCCCTCTCCCCTGTCGCTCTTTCCTTTCTCTCCCCTCTCCCTTCCCCTCTTCCCTCCCCTCTCCCCTTCGCCTCCCCTATCCCTTCTCTTCCCCTCCTCCCTCTGTCCCCTTCCTGGTGGCTGCGGTGACAATGCAGCATTATGGAAATAAATTGTTCCATTATGCTACATTGTGCTCTGTCGTCAGGCCAACCACACAGAGTTATTAATGGCCTAGACCTCCTTTGATTAAGACACATGATTTACGAAGAAACACACACTAGTGGCACGTCTCTGTAACACACACGTACACACACACACATGCACTCACACACACATCCTCGTAACCAGAGCAAGGGATCGTTCTGTTTTCATTTCATGATTTACGTTAAGAATGTATTCCAATATATTCAAATGTAGGCAAGACAAAGGTTCCTAAAAGTATTGACATTTGAATTCTGTACTGTCAATGGAAAAGAACATGAAGTCTGATTAGTAGGAGAGAGATGAGGTGAGAGAGTTATCCTAGACAGACGCAGACACTCAAACCTAACGGAGACGGTAGTTCCATTTTTACACCCAGTCACCAGATGTCACGGCGCTGGGCCGGGGTCATTAAGGCTGCTACCCAATCAGGGACTTAACGAGCGCTCGTTTGGGCAACTTTCAATTACCGTCTTACAGGCTGACCATAGAGGACCAGGTAAAAGTGTGTGTATGTGTGTGCATGTCTCTGACTGTAGTGTATGGATGCATGAGTGAGAGTTTGAGGGTCGTTTGACTAAACAGATGTATTCGTATTCTGTATGCATGTGTGTGTGTGTGCGTGTGTGTGTCAGTGCCCATTTATCAGTCCAGTTAACCCCTGGCAGCATGTTGTAATGTGGACGGGGGACCAGGCGGAGACCAGGCACTCGCTCTAATTAAACCACTCCCCACCCCCAACAGCAGCCCCTCCCTACACACAAGAGACAAGCAGGCCCCCTATACCCCTCCAAACCATCCACCCCCCTGGTTCACCCACCTCTGCACTGTAAACCAGCACAAGGCAAGACAAGGTGAGACTGGGAGACTCAGTGGATGATGATATGTATTTTAGAACTATTATTATCTCCTTGGCAACTGAAAGGTGAACACAATGGTTGGTTGGATTTTCCAAACAAATCTTTGCACTGTTATAATCCCAAATGTCAATGTACAATCCTTAAAGGTGTAATCCGGGATTTTAAAAATCGGTCCCCCACCACTTGTTTTATGTAAGACAGAGCTATGGAAGCAAGGACTAACCGTACATGATATCAAATACAGTTTTAACCATGTTTTGAAACTTAACCGTGTTTGTTTCCAATTACATAGAGTAAAACAGGATTATATTTTGGGTTCTGATGGGTTGGACAGTTGAACTAACCTCATGAGGCTTTAATAAGTTATATTCTTCAACAATCCAAGGCTGCAGTATATGCTGTATCAATCATTTTAAAGAAAAAAAGAACGAACCAATCCCGGATTGCCCCATTAAAGGCGGAGAACAAGGATGAAGGAAACATTCATAATCATATCCTTAACCGCTATACACCTGGCCTGACCCAATACTAAGTACGTACAAAGGCCTTTGAGTCAATCCAGTCGCTCTTTGACCAAGAGAACATACACAAATTACCACTGACACCTCAAAGCCGCTAACTAATCCTATTCACATCCAGTGTTTGACTGTTTGATCTAATTGACATATGATTGTGTTCTTTCCCTCCCTTTAAGTACCTACGTATACTGTATTTAACTAGTAGTTGACCTTTTCAAGCAAGATCCAAATAGACAATTGAGTGTAATGCTGACTTGCGGCTAATGTATTTCCTGGTTTTGTAGCTAACTGTAATGAATATGCGTACTGTTAAAACGAGTGGCATTTGAGCTCTGTGAGTGTGTAAATTGGCACGGCGCCATTTTGCAAGCTTTTGTGCCATAGACCCGGATTCAAAGGGGGGCTAAGCTGTTGACATCCGTCTGGGGGACAGTATAAAAGGACAGACTGTCATTAATAATCTAGTTCCAGGCTGTTGCAGAGTGGCAGAGTGGCTCCATGCTCTGTTTGAACATAACTAAGCTATAGGTTATATACTATATCCAATGTCCTCATCTCTCTCACACACTTTCTGTCTCTCTCTTTCTTTGTGTTTCGCTCTCTCTTTGTGGTTCCTTCACTCTCTCTCTCTGTCTTTCTCTCTCTTTCTGTCTCTCTCTCTTTGTGTTTCTCTCTCTCTGTTTTTCTCTCGCTCTCTCTCTCTCTCTGTCTCTTTCTGTCTTTCTGTCTCTCTCTTTCTGTCACTCTCACTTTCTGTCTCTCTGTCTATCTGTCTATCTGTCTCTCTATCTATCTCTCTCTGTCGTTCTGTACAATCACTTGATTAACCCTATGGGGTCACAATCACTTTATTAACCCTTTGGGGTCACAATCACCTTAGTAACCCCACGGGGCCACAATCACCTTATTTAAGAGGCTGACTAGTTGTCACACCTCTATGATCTGGACCTGAAATAACAGACAAGTGTTGGTCCCAGCTCTGTGGCGTGGGTATATGGTTATGCAGACAGAGACGGTGCCGTCAACATCTCATTTATGTAATGGTTGCGTGTTTATCGGCATCCAGACACGACTGACAGGTGAAAATGACATCAGTAATATTCTATACCATGCTTCAATATGTCCTAAGTAATATGCAATCCTCAAACAGGCTGTTTTCCCCTCATCTCCCTCACCTCTCTCTCGCTTCCTTCCCTCGTTCACCCTTTTCTCTTTCACGCGCTCGCTCTCTCTCTCTCGCTCGCTCTCTCTCTCTCTCTCTCTCTGTTTTTACAATCCCTACAACCTTATGGTGTCACTGCAGTATCCAATTAGCATAATTGATCCAGGTCAGGTGATAGAGGGACCCATAACAATCACTAGAGGTGAAATAAAAAACAGCTCTCAGTTATTGCTTTAGTCCTCACACACACACACACACACACACACACACACACACACACACACACACACACTAGTACGCACGCACATGCACACACATACGTGACTGCACGCACGCACGCACACACACCCCAACACCCCTCCCCCCCACACACACACGCACCACTGTAGATTAGCCAAGGTTCTCTATTGTAAAGTGTGTAAGTGAGCATGGAGATGCCGTGGTGAGAGTGTGTGTGATGATTTGACAGGGCTNTGTAGTTCTGGGCTGATTCCTCACCGTTCTCATGATCATTGCAACTCCACGAGGTGAGATCTTGCATGGAGCCCCAGGCCGAGGGAGATTGACAGTCCTTTTGTGTTTCTTCCATTTGCGAATAATCGCACCAACTGTTGTCACCTTCTCACCAAGCTGCTTGGCGATGGTCTTCTAGCCCATTCCAGCCTTGTGTAGGTCTACAATCTTGCCCCTGACATCCTTGGAGAGCTCTTTGGTCTTGGCCATGGTGGAGAGTTTGGAATCTGATTGATTGATTGCTTCTGTGGACAGGTGTCTTTTATACAGGTAACAAGCTGAGATTAGGAGCATTCCCTTTAAGAGTGTGCTCATAATCTCAGCTCGTTACCTGTATAAAAGACACCTGGGAGCCAGAAATCTTTCTGATTGAGAGGGTCAAATACTTATTTCCCTCATTAAAATGCAAATCATTTTATAACATTTTTCACAAATAAACCTACCATTAAAATGATAGACTGATCATTTCTTTGTCAGTGGGCAAATGTACAAAATCAGCAGGGGATCAAATACTTTTTTCCCTCACTGTACGTACAAAGGCCTTTGAGTCAATCCAGTCGCTCTTTGACCAAGAGAACATACACAAATTACCACTGACACCTCAAAGCCGCTAACTAATCCTATTCACGTCCAGTGTTTGACTGTTTGATCTAATTGACATATGATTGTGTTCTTTCCCTCCCTTTAAGTACCTACGTATACTGTATTTAACTAGTAGTTGACCTTTTCAAGCAAGATCCAAATAGACAATTGAGTGTAATGCTGACTTGCGGCTAATGTATTTCCTGGTTTTGTAGCTAACTGTAATGAATATGCGTACTGTTAAAACGAGTGGCATTTGAGCTCTGTGAGTGTGTAAATTGGCACGGCGCCATGTTGCAAGCTTTTGTGCCATAGACCCGGATTCAAAGGGGGGCTAAGCTGTTGACATCCGTCTGGGGGACAGTATAAAAGGGCAGACTGTCATTAATAATCTAGTTCCAGGCTGTTGCAGAGTGGCAGAGTGGCTCCATGCTCTGTTTGAACATAACTAAGCTATAGGTTATATACTATATCCAATGTCCTCATCTCTCTCACACACTCTCTGTCTCTCTCTTTCTTTGTGTTTCTCTCTCTCTTTGTGTTTCCTTCTCTCTCTCTCTGCCTTTCTCTCTCTCTCTCTCTCTCTCTCTCTCTCTCTCTCTCTCTCTCTCTCTCTTTCTGTCTCTCTCTGTCTTTCTGTCTCTCTCTCTCTCTCTCTCTATCTCTCTCTGTCTTTCTGTCACTCACTCTTTCTGTCTATCTGTCTCTCTGTCTATCTATCTATCTCTCTCTGTCTTTCTGTCTCTGTCTTTCTGTCTTTCTCTGTCTCTCTCTCTCTCTCTCTCTGTCTCTCTCTGTCTATCTGTCTCTCTCTGTCTTTCTGTCTCTCTCTGTCTTACTGACTCTCTTTGTCTTTTTGTCTCTCTTTGTCTTTCTGTCTCTCTCTGTCTTTCTGTCTTCAACACACGCTCACCCTCTCATTCATGAGTCTCTATTACGTCAAAATGAGAAAAGGAACAGGATGTGGGTCACAATCCCGTTATTAACCCTACGGGGTCACAATATTAACCCTACAGGGTCACAATCACCTTAGTAACCCTATTGGGTCACAATCACTTTAGTAACCCTATTGGGTCACAATCACTTTATTAACCCTATGGGGTCACAATCACCTTAGTTACCCTATTGGGTCACAATCACCTTAGTAACCCTATTGGGTCACGATCACCTTATTAACCCTACGGGGTCACAATGACCTTAGTAACCCTATTGGGTCACAATCACCTTAGTAACCCTATTGGGTCACAATCACTTATTAAACCTATGGGGTCACAATCACCTTAGGACCCTATTGGGTCCCAATCACTTTATTAACCCTTTGGGGTCACAATCACCTTAGTAACCCTACAGGGTCCTGATCACCTTAGTAATCATACGGGGTTACAATCACTTGATTAACCCTATGGGGTCACAATCACTTTATTAACCCTTTGGGGTCACAATCACCTTGGTAACCCCACGGGGTCACAATCACCTTAGTAACCCCACGGGGTCACAATCACCTTATTTAAGAGGCTTGTCACACCTCTATGATCTGGACCTGAAATAACAGACAAGTGTTGGTCCCAGCTCTGTGGCGTGTGTATATGGTTATGCAGACAAAGACGGTGCCGTCAGCATCTCATTTATGTAATGGTTGCGTGTTTATTGGCATCCAGACATGACTGACAGGTGAAAATGACATCAGTAATATTCTATACCGTGCTTCAATATGTCCTAAGTAATATGCAATCCTCAAACAGGCTGTTTTCCCCTCATCTCCCTCACCTCTCTCTTGCTTCCTTCCCTCGTTCACACTTTTCTCTTTCACGCGCTCTCTCTCTCTCTCTCTCTATCTCTGTTTTTACAATCCCTACAACCTTATGGTGTCACTGCAGTATCCAATTAGCATAATTGATCCAGGTCAGGTGATAGAGGGACCCATAACAATCACTAGAGGTGAAATAAAAAACAGCTCTCAGTTATTGCTTTAGTCCTCACACACACACACACACACACACACACACACACACACACACACACACACACACACACACACACACACACACTAGTACGCACGCACATGCACACACATACGTGACTGCACGCACGCACGCACACACACCCCAACACCCCTCCCCCCCACACACACACGCACCACTGTAGATTAGCCAAGGTTCTCTATTGTAAAGTGTGTAAGTGAGCATGGAGATGCCGTGGTGAGAGTGTGTGTGATGATTTGACAGGGCTGAGGAGAGGCTGGTCAGCAGTATGGAGACAGATGAGACAGACTCTGACAGGCTGCCACTCTCCTCAGCCCATCTCATCAGCATGACTGAGCTGTCACAGCCCTATTTCAGGAAAATTAAACAGGCTTACGGTAAAGGGGCCTGCCCGGGCGGGGCCAGGACGCACAGTGTGTGTGTGTGTGTGTGTGTGTGTGTGTGTGTGTGTGTGTGTGTGTGTGTGTGTGTGTGTGTGTGTGTGTGTGTGTGTGTGTGTGTGTGGAGACATCGGTGTGTTTGGAAGTGTTTGAGTAGATTTTGTAGTATGAACATGTTTGCACTCACTACTGCAAGTCGCTCTGGATAAGAGTGTCTACTAAATGACAAAATGTACATTGATATAAGTGTGTGTATTGGCTCCAACGCTCGTCGGATGTGGCAGGGCTTGCAAACCATTACAGACTACAAAGGGATGCACAGTCGAGAGCTGCCCAGTGACACGAGCCTACCAGACGAGCTAAACTACTTCTATGCTCGCTTCAAGGCAAATAACACTGAAACATGCATGAGAGAACCAGCTGTTCCGGATGACTGAGTGATCACGCTCTCCGCAGCCGATGTGAGTAAGACCTTTAAACAGGTCAATATTCACAAGCCCGCAGGGCCAGACGGATTACCAGGACGTGTACCTCGAGCATGCGCTGACCAACTGGCAAGTGTCTTCCGTGACATTTTCAACCTCTCCCTGTCCAAGTCTGTAATACCAACATGTTTTAAGAAGACCACCATTCTCCCTGTGCCCAAGAACACTAAGGCAACCTGCCTAAATGACTAATGACCCGTAGCACTCACGTCTGTAGCCATGAAGTGCTTTGAAAGGCTGGTCATGGCTCACATCAACACCATTATCCCAGAACCCTAGACCCACTCCAATTTGCATACTGCCCTAACAGATCCACAGATGACGCAATCTCTATTGCACTCCACACTGCCCTTTCCCACGTTGATCTTCAACACAGGGGCCCCTTAGGGGTGTGTGCTCAGTCCCCTCCTGTACTCCCTGTTCACTCATGACTCCACGGCCAGGCACGACTCCAACACCATCATTAAGTTTGCCGATGACACAACAGTGATAGGCCTGATCACCGCCAACAACGAGACAGCCTATAGGGATGAGGTCAGAGACCTGGCCGTGTGGTGCCAGGACAACAACCTCTCCCTCAACGTGATCAAGACAAAGGAGATGATTGTGGACTACAGGAAAAGGAGGACCGAGCACGCCCCCATTCTCATCACCAAGGCACTACAGAAGGTAGTGCGTACGGCCCAGTACATCACTGGGGCCAAGCTTCCTGCCATCCAGGACCTCTATACCAGGCGGTGTCAGAGGAAGTTCCTAAAAATTGTCAAAGACTCCAGCCACCCTAGTCATAGACTGTTCTCTCTGCTACCGCATGGCAAGCGGTACAGGGGGGGCCAAGTCTAGGTCCAAGAGGCTTCTAAGCAGCTTCTACGCAGCTTCTGTAATCCGTTGACTCCTGAAAAACTAATCAAATGGTTACCCCCACCGCTGCTATTCTCTGTTATTATTTATGCATAGTCACTTTAATAACTCTACCTACATGTACATATTACCTCAATTACTTCGACTAACCGGTGTCCCCGCACATTGACTCGGTACCGGTACCCCCTGTATATAGTATCGCTATTGTTATTTTACTGCTGCTCTTTAATTACTTGTTCCTTTTATTTCTTATTCTTATTCGTATTTTTTTAACTGAATTGCTGGTTAGGGGCCTGTAAGTAAGCATTTCACTGTAAGGTCTACACCTGCAGTATTTGGCGCACGTGACTAATAACATTTGATTTTATTTGATTTGTGTGTGTGATGATGATGATGATGATGATGATGATGATGATGATGATGATGATGATGATTGATCATCTGCAGAGCAGCCGTGAGTGTACAGATCGGCACACATTGCTCCTCTCCTCCCCTCTGCTCCTTTCCTCTCCTCTCCTCCCCTCCTCCCCTCCGCTCCTTTCCTCTCCTCTCCTCTCCTCTGCTCTGCTCTGCTCTGCTCTGCTCTGCTCTCCTCTCCTCTCCTCTCCTCTCCTCTCCTCCTTTAAGCACCATCCTCTCCTTTTGACATGGTAATGGCTCCAAATTGATGAAGACATTTCACTCATTCAGCGACAACTCTCTGACAAGCTACACTCCTCCTCCCACCTCCTCAGCCATCAATCACCAGGGCCCTCCCCTCAGCCTGCTGCATGTTGGCTGTGCTGGGCGGTTTAATCAGCTAATTGGCTCTCGCCCCGTCGCCCCTAACGACCGGTGCACCGCTAGAGTATCTTGTCATCTATGTCGTCTAATCTGCTTAAATGAACTCCTGATCCACCAATTAAACCTGCACTCTCCACTACTGGTCAGGCGTGTAGGCTTTTGTTCCAGCCCAGCTCTAATACATCTGTTTCAGAGAATCAACCAAACATGTTATTAGGCTGCAACATAGTCTCATGAGCTATATGTTGCATTTTTAAAGAGCAAAATAGTTGTACATGAAGGACCGGTGTTGGTATTGGTGTGTGTGAGAGCAACATGGCTATACAGTATGTGTGTTCAGGGTTGGGTAGGTTATTTTCTAAATGTAATCCGTTACAGTTACTAGTTACCTGTCCAAAACTGTAGTCAGTAACTTTGTATTACCCAAACTCAGTAATGTAATCTGATTACATTCCAGTTACTTTTAGATTACTTTCCCCTTAAGAGGCATTAGAAGAAGACAAAAATGTATGATACCAATTGAACCACATCTATTGCAGGATAAATCAATGTTAAAGTTTACAAAGCTGGCCATATATGGATGTTAAATTTTACTTTATGGGTTGGTTATGTAGGCTTCTTCTAACACATCGCTATAAATAATGATAAGATTAGATTATATTTTTACATTATAAATCAAAGTCTAACAGAATTCCAGTAATTCCAATAAATGTTATACTAAAAGTAATTGATGTTGTTTATGATTTTGTTGTCATGGAGGACTGATTCGAGTTGAAAAATAAATGATGTGCTCATGGAATGGCATGCTTTGAGCACTACTGAAAAGTGCTATTTACATGTGAAAAATGAATGCCATTTGCTGCATTTGCTATAGGCCTATTGTTAAACTTTTTGTTGGTGACACTTTGATATCTTGATAATCCACAGATGAAACAATAACAAAACGGTCACCCCACCTCTGTTTTGGTAAAACGCTGAGGGATGGGCCTGGAGAAATGTAACCACTCTCAGATTAATAGACAGAGCTATGGATACAAGGACTGACCATCCATGATATCAAAGTTATTGTTTTGACCATGTTATGAGGCTATACAGGGTTTGTTAACATTGACAATGTTTACAAGCATTGGAGAAAAACAAGCTTATATTTTGGGTTCTCATGGAGTGTGATAGTTGAACTAAGCTCATGAGATGTTTATAAGTTCTATTCTTCAAGACTCAATGGATATACAGTACCAGTCAAAAGTTTGGACACACCTATTCATTCAAGGGTTTTTCTTTATTTTTACTATTTTCTACATTGTAGAATAATAATGAAGACATTAATACTATGAAATAACACATATGGAATCATGTAGTAACCAAAACATGTTAAACAAATCAAAATATATTTTATATTTGAGATTCTTCAGTTGCCTTGATGACAGCTTTATAAGTCCAAAAATGGATGTAGCAACTACAGATTGCCCCTTTAAGTCTATCAAAAGTGTGCGAGTTTGAACATGTTTCCATTAGGCCTATGGATACATTTTTTTAGCAATGTAACAGTTTAGCTTCCGCCCCTCTCCTCGCCCCAGGATCCCTCTGCACACATCAACAACTGCCTCCCACGAAGCATCGTTCCACAAAGTCCTCGGCCCTTGCAGAGCAAGGGGAACAACTACTTCAAGATCTCAGAGCGAGTGACGTCACCGATTGAAACGCTATTAGTGCCCACCCCGCTAAATAACTAGCTATTTCACACCTGTTACATAGGCATGAATTAGATTGAGCAATAAAAGCCCCACTTTTATTCCGTAGGCTGGGATCCGCTCTGTGCAGCTGTTGCAAGAGCACATTTTTCATTGGCTGTCCACAGGTTTCAAAAACAATGATTGATAGTTAGCTTAAAGTTATTGAATTCAATAATTATTGGGTTCAAATACATATTTAGATTTGTGAACAGCCATCCAAAACAACCACAATCCATGAGACGCAAATAGCTAAATGAGAGAGCAGCAGTGTGATTCACATCAATGCGCTATGTATATATAAATAATAAGTGATATACGTATCGCGGTAGACTACCCACAGCACTGCTGTCATCCTTACCTCCAAGCTTTATTAAAATTGGATCATCTTTGGATACCGACAGCAGTCGCACCATTGGAAGACATAGCTTGGACTGTAGCCTACAAAAGCCTATTCCTGCTTTTTTCCCGCGATCCATCAAACCCACTTGTGGTCAGACTCGCTCAGGTGGAACAAACTTAAACTTGCGCCTTTTCAATGATGCTTTGAATGTCATTGAGAAAACAGAAAAGTGTCAAAGATTTTTTTCGCAAACCTCCTGTCTGAATTTAAAAGTAATCCTCGAAGTAATCATCTTGTTTTTTTTAAGCATCTGTAATCTGAATACAAGATTTTTGCTGGTAATGTAACGGATTACAGTTACCGTTTTTTGTAATTCCTTACAACCCTGTGTGTTTGTGTGTGAGTGCATGCGTAATTACGCTATGTGTGTGTGTATGTGCTCTTGTCTCGTTTGACCGTTGATGCCACTTTCCTGCATCCATCAGCACATTCCTATCCAGACGGTGAAAGAGTTGTGATGTTTTTTTAAAAGCATCAATAACACCCCACCTGTTCTGACCGGGTTTTAGGTTTTATTGTGGTACACTCTCATCTGATCACTTGGCAGAACAACCCTGGGGCCTAAATAAAGAATGAATGAATAAAAATAAAAGTCTCCGAGCCAACGTGTTGCTCTCACCTTTGAAGATGAAATTACCTGAAAAGCTGTTACAAATCAATATAATCAATGCAATCAGCTAACTGACATAGGGAATCTCCTGCCAGGGAGTAAAATGCCCAGCAGGGATCTCTCAATCTCTCTCCTGCTAATTGCCCCCAGGGGTGACGTTAGTGCGTAGCATTTTTGTACACTTAATTAAATTAGATAGCGCTAGCGCTACTGCTACTGCTACTGCTACCGGCCAGGACAGGTTTCAGGGACCCGGCCGGGAAAGAGAAGAGGGAGAGAATTCGCCCTGGCGCGGCGCCAGTAATTAAGCCGATACCTTTCCTGATTACGCCAATCCCCCTTAATGAACTCATTATGCATTTTAACCCAAACACTTCCCGGAATTAATGAGCATGCAAAAAGCCGGCTCTTAAAAAATCTCCCCTAGCTGCAATAAGTGGAACTCATAACTCACACACTCAATGGGCTGGACATAATGTCCATATGTTTTCGTTTCCTACTCTCCTCTCTCAGGGAAACAGAGCCAATTTAAACGTCTTTGAGAGTAGGACCCTGTCCAGTGTCCAGAAACAATCTGGTCCAATCTTTCATAGGGCCATTATGGGATCAGGCTTTTTCTCCAGCCAAAGAACTAACACACCTGATTCAACTAATAAAGTCTAGATTGAAGACTATGATGAGTTGATTAGTTATATCAGGTGTGTTACTGCTTTGGCTGGGGAAAGAGTCTGCTGCACCCACATCAGAACTTTAAAGATAAGATCAGACATCCTGGCCATATTGCCTACACACGTAATGTACTGGTGAGGTTAGAGAGACTGTTTATCTGACACACATGGACACACACACACCAGAGTAGCCCCCACACAGTCAACTAGGCTAGGCAGGTAGTGATGAAGTGATGATGATTTAGAGAGACCTGGGAACAGTGCAGGGTGGGAGCAGTTCAGCACTGACCCATAATTCCCAGCTCATTAAATAATTCACTAATTGATTCATCACCAAATCAATAAAGCATCCAGATGGTTTATGGTGTGAGCGCCACTCTGAGTACTGGGACACACACACACACACACACACACACACACACACACACACACACACTAATTACAGTACTGGAAATATACCTTCACAATGAAACACAAAAACAAAAACAAACCTAGACAAGACTTACACACACACACACACATCCATGGCCTTAATGGACTCACAAAGGAAAAGAAGAGGAAGGTGGGTGTTGAAGTGGAACCAGCATTGTGTTGACCTTGTGCTGGTATTGCATGACATCATCAGGCAGATGATGGTGAGTATAAAGGTAGTGGGCCAATGGGGGGTCCCTCTCCTGCCCTACCTGCTGGGCCAATGGGGGTCCTCCCCTCTCTTCCTCAACCTGCTAGGCCAATGAGGGTCCCTTTCCTCCACTCCTCAACCCGTAAACACAGTCTGGATGTAATGAATACTGTCCCAGGGGAGTCTGGACTATGGGTGGGCCGACCTCCTGTATGGGGGTGTATTTGTTTGGGGAAAACGTTAATTAAAGTGTAATGAATTCCTCTAGTGTGTGTTTTCTTGTGTCAGTCGTTTCTGCTGTGGGTTGTGTGTGTGAGGTTTATGACCGTCTGAGATTGATTAGGACGAGGAGTGAGGTACGACGTCACTTTGACCCGAGTGACCCACAGGGCTGTAAATCCAGGCGCAGTAAACAGTTTCTGATAATTGTTTCATACCTTGTAGTCCACACACACAGCCCATCCAAGACTGTGGCTGTGCGTACACACACTTAAAGCAACGTATAGGGCTGTGTACACAGCTACAAGCTAAAGTTTATCTGGCCTGCACTCTGCACATTATCCATGCCTCTGTACCTGAGCTTCCAGCGGCACCTTCTGGTTCTCTCTGGCATCACGCTCATCCTTGTTTCTTCACTGCTAACAATCCCAGTATGAGTAAAGTTTAAACATGTAATTGTAATATAGAACTTTAATTTTAAATGAAAACTGCTGGCCATGCCTTTTTTAGAGAAAGGACCAATCAGAATCAGTACCATTTTATTCCCTGGTGTTAATCAGAGTAGAGGTTTTGCATATGTTCACATATTGAGTGAGTCTTTCTCAGATCTACAGGTCTGGCCAAACTAAGTACGACCACATTTTGAGACCCCGACTCCCTCTGCTTTGACCAACGTGTAGGACACGGCTCCCCCGTGTGGAATAAAAGCCACATGACAACATCAAGAAAGTCAGGCCCTTGGACAACTCTAAAAGTATGTGAAAAGGGCCTCTTATACATAACAAATTAAGATGTACCACAAATGTAAAAAATATAAAATAAAATAATGCCTATAAAACATCAATCTTATGAGAAACAAGCAAAGCCTTCAGTGTTGTATTAACAGTATTATGCAATTCCCTATTATTTTAGCACAATATCTCAAATTCCTGGATGGGCTGAATTAGGCTACAAACAGTCCGAAATGTCCAACAACAACCATATATAGTTCCAGTACATTCTACATTGTTCCATTGAAATCCTCAATAATGCCTGCATTCCAACTTCATCATCCTATTTAGAACATACTCATATAGCATATACACAGACAAATAAATCATTGCTCCTTAAATAGACACACACACAAAAATAACAGTTTAAAAAGCAACCATTAAAAAGTTCCTATTAAGCAACTGTAGTGAGAGTTAACTGAGCAAAACCTGCTGAGAAACCAGAATAACTAATCTTCCTATTGACAGTCAAAACAGAATCATTTGAGGTAATGCCAAATACATACAGGCCTAAATGAACGTGTCATACATGGAAAATGTGATAACAAATAAATACAGTTATGATGGACTTGAAAGACGTTCAGACGTGATAAGGATGAATCAAGCAGACCTGGGTTCAAAATACTATTTCAGGTATTTCAATTGCAAAATTTCAAAACAATCAGATAACCTTTATTTGAAAAAACAAGTAGATGAATTTTGGAATGTATTTGGAAATACTTTCCAAGTGTATTTGAAAAAAAAACACTTTACTTTCGAATACAATTTGGTCAACTATTTGGTTTTTACAAATAACCATTCAAATACTCAAATAAATAAATAACATTTGGGCTGTGTATTTGAAAATACTCAAATATACAGAAAAAGTATTTAAATAACAAATACTCATGTATTTGAACCCAGGTCTGGAATCAAGTTATTATTAAAATCCCTTTGAAACTGATATAAGATATGGCCGAGTACATCTCCATGGAACCGTCTGTCTGGAATTTACCACAGGTCCTTTTCCTGGTCCGGTGACCCCTTCAACTGTAGTGTCTGATGATAGTTTAACCCATGGGGTTTCCTATTCACTAGAAGTCATAAAATGGCTCCACACAAATCTCAATTTCCTCAAGGGGAGCAGGATGTGGAGTTGACCGACACTGTGTAGGAGCATATTGTTGCACATGCATATGGAGGACAGTGAGGACTTGTGACGTAAGTCTATGTGGTTTCAACTGCAGAATAGCGTGTGTGTGTGTGTATGGGGTAGTATCCCCTGAGCTTGTAAGAAAAGAGGAAAACGACGAGGTCAGGGCCGCCATTACAACAGTCCAGAGGTCATAAATTTCAAAGTTCATCACCCACAGATGTTGGAACCGGAGGGGAACCAGAGAGGAACCAGGCTTGCCATGGTTCCCCGATCAGGAGCATCATACCATATTGGTCTGTGTGTTGGGGCTGGAACACGTCATGTCCTGTATCTGGTCCAGGATCCAGTTGACGTCAGGTCTTTCCTGGGGGTTGGACACCATGATGGAGCTCAGCAGGTTCTGCAGGCCTTCAGAGTAACTGTAGGGGAACAACAAAACACCCATAAGACACTGAGAAACTACCAGAGTAACTGGAGAACAAATGCAGTGAGCACCATAATTCATTGGACAGTGACATTTTATTTTGTTATTTTGGTTCTGTACTCCAGCACTTTGAGTTTGAAAGGATACAATGACAATGAGGGTGAAATGCAGACTGTCAGCTTTAATTTGAGGGTATTTTCATCCATATCGGATGAACCGTTTAGAAATGACAGCACCTTTTGTACATGGTCCCCCAATTTTAAGGTACTACAAGTATTTGTTGAATTGGCTTCACAGATGTGTGTCGTTAGGCAGGTGTATTCATTTGTGTCGTTAGTGAATGCAGGAGAGCTGTGATGAATAGTATTGATTCTAGACTTTTCTATTGCCTTTGGAGGTTGTTGTTGGGGTGTGACAACATGAGGAAGACAGCAGTGTCGATGCAAATGAAGCTGGCCGTCATAAGGCTCAGAAATGAAAATCAATCAATCAGGAACATTGCAAAAACCCTGGGCATGCCCAAGTCAATAGTTTGGTTCATCATTAACAAGAAAAAAACAACCGGTGAACTCAATTATGTCAAAAGACCCGGTAGACTGAGGAAGACCACTGTAGTGGATGACTGGAGAATACTCTCTATGGTGAAGAAAACCCCCCTGACAACAGCCCAACAGATCAAAAACACTCTCCTGGATGCAGGTGTAGATGTGTCAAAGTCTACCATACGTAGAAGACTACACCAGCAGGACTACAGAGGGTACACTACAAGATGCAAACCACTGATAAGCCTGAAGAACAGAAAGGTGAGATTACAGTTTGCTATAAAGCACCTAAAAGAGCCCCAAGAGTTCTGGAAAAAAGTATTGTGGACAGATGAGACAAAGATTAACATGTACCAGAGTGATGGAAAGAGGAAAGCGTGGAGAAAAAAAAGACATGCCCATGATCCAAAGCATACCACCTCATCCGTGAAACATGGTGGAGGGGGTGTTATGGCTTGGGCCTGTATGGCTGCCAGTGGAACAGGCTCACTTGTCTTCATCGATGATGTGACTGCAGACAGAAGTAGAACAATGAATTCTGAAGTCTACAGAAATATTTTATCTGCTCAGATAAAACCAAATGCCTCCAAACTCA
>QNTS01008557.1:24095-38675 GCA_003317085.1 Hucho hucho | reverse complement strand
GTGTGTGTGTGTGTGTGTGTGTGTGTGTGTGTGTGTGTGTGTGTGTGTGTGTGTGTGTGTGTGTGTGTGTGTGTGTGTGTGTGTGTGTGTGTGTGTGTGTGTGTTTAATGCACCTTTCTAGTGTACCAACACACCAGCTTTGTCTCCTGTACATACAGTACATATTTCTTTATTTATGTTTCCTCTCTCTCTCTCGATCTCCTTCTCTCTCTCGATCTCCTTCTCTCTCTGTGTCTCTCTCTCGATCTCTCTCTTTCGATCTCGCTCTCTCTCTCTCTCTCTCTCTCTCTGTCTCTATATTGATCTCTCTCTCTCGATCTCTCTCGATCTCTCTCTCTCTTTCTCAATCTCTCTCTCTCTCTCTCTATCTCAGTATGTGTTTGTCATTCATTATGGGGACATACAGGGTACTAAGTGTGTAGAGGGTCATATATAATAATTGATTGATTGATGGATTTGTTGGTTGATTGATTGGGCCTGATGAGGTTATTCTAGTCCTATACCTCCATCATGAGTTAAGAGGAAGAGGAGGAGGAGGAGGTGTGATGAGCTTTAGTGTTGATACTGGAGAAAGACCCGTCCCAGCCTCCGCTGTATATGTACCACCAATGTCAATATAAATATCAAAACAGACACCAAACATTAAGCAACTACAAGGCAGAGAAGGGTAACTGCAATGAAATAAATAAAGTAAATAAAGAAGAATATATGAATATGATTAATAAAGGTTTTCACATTAGAACAATGGTGTGTGTCCTGTGTTTTGATCTCATTGATTTGGTGGTTACTCTGTTATAAGATTCAATCCGATCACTCTTTGTCAACAATGCAGCTTTTAAAGGCAATGTTCGTGCTTTTGCGGAAACAAATTTCACGGTAAACGCTGCATATGTCATCTCAATCAGAGATTACCTTTTTTAAATTTCACATTAACATCAAAGTGCGATCGGATTGAATCCTAGCCATGGACTGTATAAAATAAAAGTTATCCGGGACTGGCTATGTTATGGGCCCTTGGCACCCTCTGCTATCTAGTTAAAGAAGCTGCAGAACTGGATTGACATGAGAGAGACATGCAAGGGTATTGTTTTCTTACCCTGTTTGCATATGCATCAAGGCCCCGATTCCGACTCGAGTTAAGCGTAAATAAATTGAACGTTATTTCTTTCTATGCACTTTTCTCTTTATTCATATTCTGACGAACTTAAGCATGAGAAAAGCATGCTATTCACCCACTATTGGCTCGGGGTGGAGATGGAATACATGAAAGTGTGGCCGAGGTGTGTCTACAGATAAACCATGACTGACCTCGACTTAAACCATGACTGACCTTGATTTAAGCCATGACTGACCTTGACTTAAACCATGACTGACTTCGATTTAAACCATGACTGACTTTGACTTAAACCATGACTGACCTTGACTTAAACCATGACTGACCTCGACTTAAACCATGACTGACCTCGACTTAAACCATGACTGACCTCGGCTTAAACCATGACTGACCTCGACTTAAACCATGACTTACCTCGGCTTAAACCATGACTGACCTCGACTTAAACCATGACTTACCTCGACTTAAACCATGACTTACCTTGACTGCATTCCCTTATACTTCCACCACCTTTAAGGAAACCATGAATAAGGTAGAGCGAACCTGAATAAGGTAGAGCGAACCTGAATAAGGTTGAGCGAACCTGAATAAGGTAGAGCGAACCTGAATAAGGTTGAGCGAACCTGAATAAGGTAGAGCGAACCTGAATAAGGTAGAGCGAACCTGAATAAGGTAGAACGAACCTGAATAAGGTAGAGCGAACCTGAATAAGGTAGAATGAACCTGAATAAGGTAGAGCGAACCTGAATAAGGTAGAGCGAACCTGAATAAGGTAGAACAAACCTGAATAAGGTCGAGCGAACCTTCCGGTTCCAAGTGGAAAAGGTATCTACTTTCTTTTTTCGATTGAAATAACAGCATTCTCCAGTCACTGTAATTTCTAAATGGATAAGAGCAGTGGCGACCCGTCATTCCTGTTTTGAGCACCACCTTTTTAGCCAATTATTTTTTACAAAACATTATTTTTTGGGGGGTGGGTTGCCTGTTTTGCATGGTTTTTTTTTACATTGTATCATATATATAATAATGTCACATATCAGTTTGCAAACAATATAAAAAATTATTATATATATTTTTTAAATACATAGCACAGGGGTTGGTAATGTTCTCTAGTTGTGCCATGATTGGCTCAGCGTTCTGTCACTCATGGGGACACTACGTCACCCCCAAATCTAAGGGTAGAGCTAGAAAATTCAAGCCCCTTGGGTGCTGCCATAGAGTTACGTTAGAAGTGCCCACCCAAGAAGGCTCATGGTCATTGGCCACAGATAAAATGATGTCAAATCACATTATACTGTATGTAGAGAAGCTTTGATTGGACTGATCATGTCAACATCATACTTTCAAAATCTTAGCTAGCAGTCATCATCATAAATCAAGTCGACAATCTACAGGCAAATGCTTTTTAATCCTTTTCATAAGAGAAATAATGAAGAGAAATTATAGATAAAACGTATCGGTGCTCATCGGCCATTGGACATAAACATTACACAACAAGTTGGAAATCGCAAATTTAACAATGAGTGGTTTGGAAGGAATCAGTGGCTAACTGCAAGCATTGCAAAGCAATCACCAGCCTGCTATTCAGTGGAGTATGTATGTGGTCATGCTGTCAATCCAGCATGACTTCTGCCGCGCTCAAAACAATTGGAAACTTGGAACTGGGAAATCTGACTTCAGTGAGTTCAAGGCAATTGGGCTCCAACTGGGAAAATAAGTTTTGGAAGGTCATCCAACTCAGAATTGCAAGTCGGGAACTCGGGTCTCTTTCTAGAGCTCCAACCTGAAGATCACTGCCGTCATCAAGATTCAACCTTGTTTTTTTCAGAGTTCCCCATTGTCTTGAAAGCACCATAAATCCAGAGAATGACAGACTTTGATGACAAAGTTTCATGAAAAAGTTTGCCCACGAATTAACGCCATGCCACCTTCCTGTTCAAGTGAGCACAGCACATCTGTGAGTCCAAAAATGTCTTGTATGCTGCTGCATAAATTATGTAATATGCCAGGGAGATATGTATACTGTAGCTAAGAAAGTAATACTAAGTGTATGTTGTGTAGTAAGCTGTTAGTAGCCCATGTGCCTCACTCTAATCATTTCACCTACTGTTCTGACTTGGTGGTGCACATGTAGCCTATAGCCTGTTTTAGAGAAATGTAATCATTGAATATTGTAAGAGCATTCATTGTCTGCTTATATGCCCCCTTTATTTATCCTACAGTTCTGACTTGGTGTACAGGGAGAATACTGTAAGAACGGCCCATATTCAGAATTCTGTCGCTGTACATTTCAAAAGTGCTGAACAAATAGTTATATTGACTACGTCAGTCCTAGCTTGCTCGTTAATGTCTTATGCCCCGTGTACACTAGCACACAGTGCCGCGCGGTGAAACACAGCTGCCCATTCATTTTCAATGGAAGGAAAGCGGTGAGAAGCGGAGAAGGCGGGACCGTTGGGCAGCACGAAAGTGGCGTGGGAGGCAGTGAAAAAGTTCAATATTTCCCAACTTTATGCAAATCACCAGTCGCGACCGCTAGGCGATGACCAATCATATCGAGTGGTTCCCATGACGAGTTTGACACTATGCGACCCAAGGCTGGAGACTTTCTTTAGCAAAGATGGCTGACAAAAATACTAGGATGGAAGCAAATGTAAGTGATTATAACGTCATGACGAATCACGGAAAAAATGTACAGTTGACAGGAACATGTTAGTTAATGTAGAGACAAACGATTATGCATATTAGTTCAGAACCTAGCTATGAACTTCAGCCATCATAGCCAGTTGTATAAACTTCAAAACAGTCTGAATGACATTAATGAAGCCTATGGATTGAGTAGAATATAATATAACTTTGTGCCGCGCATACAAGTCGTATATACAGTTGAAGTTGGAAGTTTACATACACCTTAGCCAAATACATTTAAACTCAGTTTTCACAATTCCTGACATTTAATCCTAGTAACAATTCCGTGTCTTAGGTCAGTTAGGATCACCACTTTATTTTAAGAATGTGAAATGTCAGATTAATAGCAGAGAGAATTATTTATTTCAGCTTTTATTTCTTTCATCACATTCCCAGTGGGTCAGAAGTTTACATACACTCAATTAGTATTTGGTAGCATTGCCTATGAATTGTTTAACTTGGGTCAAACATTTCTGGCAGACTTCCACAAGCTTCCCACAATAAGTTGGGTGAATTTTGGCCCATTCCTCCTGACAGAGCTGGTGTAACTGAGTCAGGTTTGTAGGCCTCCTTGCTCACACACGCTTTTTCAGTTCTGCCCACAGATTTTCTATAGGATGAGGTCAGGGCTTTGTGATGGCCACTCCAATACCTTGACTTTGGAAGTATGCTTGGGGTCATTGTCCATTTGGAAGACCCATTTGCGACCAAGCTTTAACTTCCTGACTGATGTCTTGAGATGTTGCTTCAATAGATCCACATAATTTTCCTGCCTCATGATGCCATCTATTTTGTGAAGTGCACCAGTACCTCCTGCAGCAAAGCACCCCTACAACATGATGCTGAAACCCCCGTGCTTCACGGTTGGGATGGTGTTCTTCGGCTTGCAAGCCTCCCCCTTTTTCCTCCAAACATATCAATGGTCATTATGGCCAAACAGTTCTATTTTTGTTTTATCAGACTAGAGGACATTTCTTCAGTCGGCCCAAAGGTTAAGAGCGGGTGAGGTGGCAATGATGGGACTGGGGGTTGGCATCCTCTCTCACATCACAACATACCTGCAGACAAGAGACAGATGGAGAGAGAGAGAGCATGTTTAAGCCGTGTGGTTTTTCATTCTAACACGATCAGTCATCATAATCATCAGGAGGTGAAATGCAAAACTGACATTGGATCATTAACTGTGGGACTACTACATCTCTATCTGTATTTCAATGTAAAGCATCTCTTTAATAATACTCCCTGTATAATATAAACGGACCTTGGATAATTAACTCTGGGACTACTACATCTCTATCTGTATTTCAATGTAAAGCATCTCTTTAATAATACTCCCTGTATAATATAAACTGACCTGGGATCATTAACTCTGGGACTATTACATCTCTATCTGTATTTCAATGTAAAGCATCTCTTTAATAATACTCCCTGTATAATATAAACTGACCTGGGATCATTAACTCTGGGACTATTACATCTCTATCTGTATTTCAATGTAAAGCATCTCTTTAATAAACAGCCTGTATAATATGAACTGACCTGGGATCATTAACTCTGGGACTACTACATCTCTATTTCAATGTAAAGCATCTCTTTAATAAACAGCCTGTATAATATAAACTGACCTGGGATCATTAACTCTGGGACTACTACATCTCTATCTGTATTTCATTGTAAAGCATCTCTTTAATAAACAGCCTGTATAATATAAACTGACCTGGGATCATTAACTCTGGGACTATTACATCTCTATCTGTATTTCATTGTAAAGCATCTCTTTAATAAACAGCCTGTATAATATAAACTGACCTGGGATCATTAACTCTGGGACTACTACATCTCTATTTCAATGTAAAGCATCTCTTTAATAAACAGCCTGTATAATATAAACTGACCTGGGATCATTAACTCTGGGACTACTACATCTCTATCTGTATTTCAATGTAAAGCATCTCTTTAATAAACAGCCTGTATAATATAAACTGACCTGGGATCATTAACTCTGGGACTATTACATCTCTATCTGTATTTCAATGTAAAGCATCTCTTTAATAATACTTCCTGTTGACTCAACCAAATGATCTCTCACCTCTGATCATGCTTTGCCCTCTATGTAGCCAGTTCAGATGCGGGAGGGGTTGAATTGAATTTATTTTGGGTAACAGACATATACAACAAAATGTACAATGTGGACCCAGAGGACATCACTTGAAAGTATTCATTAAAACACTTGTTTCCATAGTGGTTCTCGATGGTAAAAACAATAACTCAGATAATGAATAAAAGGCAAGACAAAATTACAAACAACCATAAATACATTCATTTATACTGACATCCTAAAAAGTGTCACTATTCGCTGCCCTTCTCCCTAACCTTAAAAATCAACCATATTAATTTCACATTAAAACAATCTATTAATTGCACATCATACCAATCCTTCAAATCAATACACCTGCCCAGCAGTAGGGGGCAACAGGGGCAGTGGAGGGGTTTCTCTTAGACAACCTTGTCCAAGTGAAAACCTTTGCCTGCTTTTTAAAGCTATTTTTACTTTTTATTTGCTCCAAGGGAAGGCTATTCAATAGACAAATGCCTATATGGAAACAATATGCTCCTTGCAGTACTGTTTACTCTTGGGATTTTACAAGACATAACACTAGCTCTAGTATTGTAACTGTGTTGATTACAGACCATATCAATGTGTTTTTTCATATAACCTGGGACACAATCATTTAAGATGTCAAATCAAATTTTATTTGTCACATACACATGGTTAGCAGATGTTAATGTGAGTGTAGCGAAATGCTTGTGCTTCTAGTTCCGACCATGCAGTAGTATCTAACAAGTAATCTAACAAATTCACAACAACTACCTTATACACACAAGAGTAAAGGAATGAATACGAGTATGTACATATAAATATATGGATGAGCGATGGCCGAACGACATAGGCAAGATTCAGTAGATGGTTTAGAGTACAGTGTATACATTTGATATGAGTAATGTCGGATATGTAAACATTATATACAAAATTGTTTAAAGTGGCTAGTGATACATTTGTTACATCCAATTCCTATTTTTAAAGTGGCTAGAGATTTAAGTCAGTATGTTGGCAGCAGCCACTCAATGTCAGTGATGGCTGTTTAACAGTCTGATGGCCTTGAGATAGAAGCTGTTTTTCAGTCTCTCGGTCCCAGCTTTGATGCACCTGTACTGATCTCTCCTTCTGGATGATAGCGTGGTGAACAGGCAGTGGCTCGGGTGGTTGTTGTCCTTGATGATCTTTTTGGCCTTCCTGTGACATCGGGTGGTGTAGGTGTCATGGAGGGCAGGTAGTTTGCCCCCGGTGATGCGTTGTGCAGACCTCACTACCCTCTGGAGAGCCTTACGGTTGTGGGCGGAGCAGTTGCCGAACCAGGCGGTGATACAGCCCGACAAGATGCTCTCGACTGTGCATCTGTAAAGGTTTGTGAGTGTTTTTGGTGACAAGCCAAATTTTTTCAGCCTCCTGAGGTTGAAGAGGCACTGTTGCGCCTTCTTCACCACACTGTCTGTGTGGGTGGACCATTTCAGTTTGTCCGTGATGTGTACGCCGAGGAACTTAAAACTATCCAAATTCTCCACTACTGTCCCGTCGATGTGGATAGGGGGGTTCTCCCTCTGCTGTTTCCTGAAGTCCACGATCATCTCCTTTGTTTTGTTGACGTTGAGTGAGAGGTTATTTTCCTGACACCACACTCCGAGGACCCTCACCACCTCCCTGTAGGCCCTCTAGTCGTTGTTTGTAATCAAGCCTACCATTGCAGTGTCGTCTGCAAACTTGATGATTGAGTTGGAGGCGTGCTTTGCATCGCGGTCATGGGTGAACAGGGAGTACAGGAGAGGGCTGAGAACGCACCCTTGTGGGGCCCCAGTGTTGAGGATCAGCGGGCTGGAGATGTTGTTTCCTACCCTCACCACCTGGAGGCGGCCCGTCAGGAAGTCCAGGACCCAGTTACACAGGGCGGGGTCGAGACCCAGGGTCTCGAGCTTAATGACGAGTTTGGAGGGTACTATGGTGTTAAATGCTGAGCTGTAATCGATGAACAGCATTCTTACATAGGTATCCCTCTGGATAGAGCCATAATAGTGGAGAACGCATACTCTCTCGTTCACCGACACAGCTGATATAACCTAGAGGATTTAGGGAGAAGGGGAGAGAGGGATGAAGTGAAGGAAAGAGACTGTTATTGAGAAAATAAGGTAGTTAAATAGACAGTGTTAAACAGGAATCTGTGTGTGTGGTCTCACCTGGTGTCCACACTAAGTGGCTGCAGAGTACTTTATGCTGAAAACCATGCACAGACACACAAGGACAAACAATATAGCGTAGTTATAGAAATAATGAAGTGTCTTACTATTCTCCATGTGTGGTCCTCTTGCCTATTCTTTGAAGGTGGAAGAAGCCACAGTTGTATACCTGAGCCTGCTTACTGCACAACACAATCCATCAATCAGATTGATACATGAGTGTGTAGGTCAGGTTGGACATTTTGGGGAATAAATTGGTGTCTGTTATAGGGTGTGTAAGTTTTCTAAATTGTTTCAATATGGGTGACTTAAAATGACCTGTTGTTTTTTTACAGACGTCACACGCTTACCTAAACAGCACCCTTACCTGAGAAATAGAAACTGGGAATTGAATAACTGCAGTTGACATAGCTAAGTAAATGGAAGAATAGTCTTATTGCAATGTGGATGGCTCTTAAAAGAGCCTTTGGTTGTGCATAGTGTAGTCTATGGTGTTGCCAGGGAACAGCATCCTCTTTGAAGAAGTAGGAGGTGAAGATCTCCCGCACACGGATTGCCTCTCCTGCTGCGTTGTTGGACCCCATCCTTGAAACATCCTGCAGAGCAGCAGACTTCTCCTCTGGCACACGGCGGCGAGCTGCAGATCCCCTCCTGGTCCTCATGTCCATCCTCATGAAGTTATGCAGGACACACACCTGAATTCCCCCAGGAGGCAGTCCCAGATGGCCCTGGTCACCCAACCTTGCAGTGCCCTACATGTTATCTGTAGGCAATCGTTTTTAAGGAATATCCAGTTACAAGGTATCTGTAGGAATATGGAAGATAATATCCCTTATAACAAATCATGACAACATTGGATAGATAGATGCATGTGCACACACATGTGCATGTGTAGCACGTGACAACAGCAGGATCACATCAAGGATAGCATCACATATGTTCACCCCTTTGAGTCCCCAGGACCAGGACAGAACCACTGCTCTTCACTGGGACCTCGTCATCTGCAGACAGGCTTTCACAGCTCTTTGTATCTGAGGACAGGAAAAACCTCACAAGAAACTGACTTCATTATACTCAAATTAGACCATCCTGAATATCATGTCCCTATTATCTCCGTCCTCACTTCTATGGACTGGAACTACACAAAAGTACCTGCCCTATCCAGAATAGCCTACTCTCTCACTTTGACAACTGGGGCTGCTATCCTTTCACCCTCCTCAATGGCTGTTAGCTAACTACCTACACATGCATTTGGAGTTGTTTTTTTTTACAATGATAAATACATAAAGATAGCTAGCTAATATGAAGTTAGTTAGCTTGAGATATTTAATTCACTTAGCTAGCTGTCTATACAGTATGTGAAGTTGGCTAAATAGCTAGCAAGCTACGTTAGCAGCTCATTTGAGTTAGCCTGTACTGTAGCTAGTTAGCTAATAATACATTTTTATTTTTTTTACATTTTCAAAATGTATTTACTTACTTGAATAGGTTCTCCCAGCCGTGTGGACAACTGGAAACAGGGCAGCAAACTGTGTTTGTCTCCAGAGCGTTTTAGAGCATATTACTATTTACCTGTGAATACATTCATAAAATGGAGAACTATTTACCCATTTAATAACCAGACCTTCATACAAACTTGCTGTGCTGAATTCTTGACGCACAATCGAACATGCTGCTATATGCTGCCAGCACGCCCACAAGCAAGCCATTCTGGGCGGCCTAAGCGGCACGCTGCAATTTACCGCATGCTAGTGTACACGAGCCGTTAATCGAAATTACAGATTGCCTCTTATCTGCTCGTCATCCCCTTATGCCATAGTTTGTACATCTCAATTGTCAGTAGAAACCACATTTGTTTAAGCAAGTCAGCCATATCAGCTATGTTTTTTAAGGCAGTAAATGAGGCTGAATTAACTGTTTCACTGCCAGACAAGGCTTCGCTGATAGCCAGGTGTAGCAGTGGTAAGGTGTTGGGACTGCTGTTGGGAGAGCTTTACGTAGGCCCTAACAGTTTGTGGGCACCGTTTGTCACCGTTATAGTGCAATTAATATATTGTTTAGTGTTGCTAACACATTTCAGGAGAAGACCCAGGTGCAGACAGTGTCGAAGTAACAAAAGTTTATTACTAGAACAGGGGGCAGGCAAACCGACAGGTCAAGGGCAGGCAGGAGTCAGTAATCCAGATCAGAGTCCATAAGGTGCAGAATGGCAGGCAGTCTCAGGGTCAGGGCAGACAGAGGTCAATAATCCAGTGTGGTGTGACAAGGTACAGGTTGGCAGTCAGGGTCAGGCTCAAGGTCAGGGCAGGCAGAATGTTCAAAACCGGGAAAACTAGAAAACAGGAACTAGAAAAAGACAGGAGCAAGGGGAAAATGGCAACAGACAGAGAAGACAGGTATAAATACACTGGGGATAATGGGGGAGATGGGCGACACCTGGAGGGGGGTGGAGAAAAGCATAAAGAAAGGTGGAACAGATCAGGATGTGACAGTACCCCTGCCCCGATGTCAAACCTTCAGGCGACGCCTCGTCCTGTACGCCGGTTGGAGACAAAGTGCTGTGAGACATGGGATTGATCCTAGACACATGAAAAGTGGGATGTATACGGAGGGTAAAGGACAACAGAAAATGAACAGCAGAGGGGCTAATGGAGATTGGGAAAGAGCCAATAAACCGGGGGGGAAAGTTTACGGGACTCCACCCGGAGGGGCAGATCTCGGATAGACAGCCATACCTTCTGCCCGAGACGATGCCGGGTCCACTGGCGGTCCGCTTGTCGGTGGTCTTGAGGAGAGCCAACCGGGCTCTCTTCCAGGTACGACGACAGAAGTGGACAAACATCTGGGCCGAGGGTCAACAGTGAAGAAACGAATCCGGAATGCTGGTCTTCTAGGCAGAGTGGCAAAGAAAAAGCCATATCTCAGACTGGCCAATAAAATGAAAAGATGGGCAAAAGAACACAGACACTGGACAGAGGAAATCTGCCTAGAAGGCCAGCATCCCGAAGTCGAATCTTCACTGTTTGACATTGAGACTGATGTTTTTGCGGGTACTATTTAATGAAGCTGCCAGTTGAGGACTTGTGAGGCATCTGTTGTGCACCGGGGCCTCCCACTCCAGTTTCTGCTGTTCTGTGAAGGGAGTAGTACACAGCGTTGTACGAGATCTTCAGTTTCTTGGCAATTTCTCGCATGGAATAGCCTTCATTTCTCCGAACAAGAATAGACTGAGTTTCAGAAGAAAATTCTTTGTTTCTGGCCATTTTGAGCCTGTAATCGAACCCACAAATGCTGATGCTCCAGATACTCAACTAGTCTAAAGAAGGCCAGTTTTATTGCTTCTTTAATCAGAACCACAGTTTTCATCTGCGCTAACAATTGCAAAAGGGTTTTCTAATGATCAATTAGCCTTTTAAAATGATCAACTTGGATTAGCTAACACAACGTGCCATTGGAACACAGGAGTGATGGTTTCTGATAATGGGCCTCTGTACACCTATGTAGACATTCCATAAAAAATCAGCCGTTTCCAGCTACAATAGTAATTTACAACATTAACAATGTCTACACTGTATTTCTAAACAATTTGATGTTATTTTAATGTGCTCTTCTTTCAAAAACAAGGACATTTCTAAGTGACGCCAAACTTTTGAACGGTAGTGTATATATAATGATGTATCTCTTCTGTAGTTTTTCAAATGCAGTGTACTTGCAAGATGCAGCCACGCGCAAGTAATTAACCTATTTTATTCAAGATCTCATTGACTTTAACATTTGAATAGCAGCTTTCACAAAAAATTGTTTTTAAATATTTTGTCCAAAACTTTTTGGTCCCGTGCTTCTAAAACTTTTTAGAAGCACGGGACCAAATTTGTTGTGCCAGTTTTCCATGCTTTTGGGCATGACTTGCCATGTCAGGTACATGAAAAGTATCATTAATATTGTCAGTGTGTATGTATTTATTCATATTTTATGAGGTTTAACCAAATAACCCTTTTACCATGGTATGACATGATTTTATATTTCTAGATAAAATTTAACACAAGATATGTTGACGGAGCTGGACTGGCAGATGGGAAGAGGCTGTGGTCGTATCTGAGGCGCTATGGGAAGGTCACCAAAGAAATTATGCCGTCGCATCATATTGACCAACTGACGGATGCACTTTTACCCCATGGGGAACAGATACACCAGAGGCAACGTTAGTACACTTGGAATTGTTCTTAATTTACTTGATGCTGGTTGACTCTAGTGATGTTCCTAACATTTCCTGTTTTAGTGGACTCAGGATTTCCCGAGCAACAGAAGTTGCAACAGAGGCGGAAAGAGAAATGGCAGAAATTGCACAGATTCTTCCAGGTAACCCATTGTATCAATTATCTAAGCATTGAATTTCAGTATTGATTAGAAATGTTGTCACATCTGTCACTGTTGATATGTTTTAGGAACAACACTGGACACATTGTAACATTACAGCCTTATTCTAAAAATGTATAAAAAAAAAAAAATCCCCTCAATCTACACATAATACCCCATAATGACAAAGCAAAAACAGATTTAGAAATTGTAGCTAATTTATAAAAATTTAAAAGAAAAACTCTAATATCACATTTACATGAGAATTCAGACCCTATACAGAATCAAGTCTTCTTGATGGCACACCTGTATTTGGGGAGTTTCTCCCATTGTTCTCTGCAGATCCTCTCAAGCTCTGTCAGGTTGGATGGGGAGCGTTGCTGCACAGCTATTTTCAGGTCTCTCCAGAGATGTTAGATCGGGTTCAAGTCCGGGCTCTGGCTGGGCCACTCAAGGACTTTCAGAAACATGTCCCGAAGCTGTGTGCTTAGGGTCATTGTCCTGTTGGAAGGTGAACCTTTGACCCAGTCTGAGGTCCTGAGTGCTCTGGAGCCGGTTTTCATCAAGAATCTCTCTGTACTTTACTCCGTTCATCTTTGCCTCGATCCTGACTAGTCTCCAAGTCCCTGCCGCTGAAAAACATCCCCACAGCATGATGCTGCCACCACCATGCTTCACCGTAGGGATGGTGCCAGGTTTCCTCCAGACGTGACGCTTGGCATTCAAGCCAAAGGGTTCAAACCTGGTTTCATCAGACCAGAGAATCTTGTTTCTCATGGTCTGAGAGTCCTTTAGGTGCCTTTTGGCAAACTCCAAGCGGGCTGTCATGTGCCTTTTTACTCAGAAGTGGCTTCCGTCTGGCCACTCTACAATAAAGTGCTGCAGAGATGGTTGTCCTTCCGGAAGGTTCTCCCATCTCCACAGAGGAACGCTAGAGCTCTGTCAGTGACCATCGGGTCAGTCACCTCCCTGACCAAGGCCCTTCTCCCCCAATTGCTCATTTTGGCCGGGCGGCCAGCTCTAGGAAGAGTCTTGGTGGTTCCAAACTTCTTCCATTTAAGAATGATGGAGGCCGCTGTGTTCTTGAGGACCTTCAATGATGCAGACATTTTTTGGTACCCTTCCCCAGATCTGTGCCTTGACACAATCCTGTCTCAGAGCTCTACGAAGAATTCCTTCCACCTCATGGCTTGGTTTTTGCACTGACATGCACTGTCAACTGTGGGACTTTATATAGACAGGTGTGTGCCTTTCCAAATCATGTCCAATCAATTGAATTTACAACAGGTGGACTCCAATCAAGTTGTAGAAACATCTTAAGGATAATCGATGGAAACAGGATGCACCTGAGATCAATTTTGAGTCTATAAGAATATTTCAAAGATAAATACACAACGTAGAGACAGAGGATGAAAGTCAATAGAGAAATAACAATCAAGGGAAATTGTATTTTTACTGTAATGGAAGTCCAACCACAGGCTGACTTGTCATATTTAAATAAAATAACTTCTGCACCTGATCCTGCCTGTAACATATAACTGTTCAAAATGTGTTTAGCAACTAAGGGTTAAGTGTGTAGGCTACAGAGAAAGAAACATTTGAGATCAAGCCCTGTAGACTTGTAATTTCTGATAAATTGACTTTGCTGGAGAGAGGAGACTCGAGGCCCGGGGGTCCAGTCAAGACAGGCAGCCCCTACCCCACAACACGAGAAGACATCTTGATTTTTGTACACTTCATCTTGGCACCATTCTACCCCTCACCTTCCCAATGCATGCAAATGCTCCCCAGTTTGTTGCTGTAATACAGTTTGTGTTCTCAGTCATCATAACCCTCCAGTATGATAATGCCATACTGCTTGTTCTGTGCGTGATTTCCTGCAAGACAGGAATGTCTGTGTTCTGCCATGGCCAGCGAAGAGCCCAGATCTCACGTCTGGGACCTGTTGGATCGGAGGGTGAGGGCTAGGGCCATTCCCCCCAGAAATGTCTGGGAACTTGCACGTGCCTTGGTGGAAGAGTGGTGTAACATCTCACAGCAAGACCTGGCAAATCTGGTGCAGTCCATGAGGAGGAGATGCACTGCAGTACTTAATGCAGCTGGTGGCCACACCAGATACTGACTGTTACTTT
>QNTS01008552.1:11673-33756 GCA_003317085.1 Hucho hucho | reverse complement strand
CCATTCCAGCCTTGTGTAGGTCTACAATCTTGTCCCTGACATCCTTGGAGAGCTCTTTGGTCTTGGCCATGGTGGAGAGTTTGGAATCTGATTGATTGATTGCTTCTGTGGACAGGTGTGTTTTATACAGGTAACAAACTGAGATTAGGAGCACTCCCTTTAAGAGTGTGCTCCTAATCTCACCTCGTTACCTGTATAAAAGACACCTGGGAGCCAGAAATCTTTCTGATTGAGAGGGGGTCAAATACTTATTTCCCTCATTAAAATGCAAATCAATTTATAACATTTTTCACGTGTTTTTCTGGATTTTTTTGTTGTTATTCTGTCTCTCACTGTTCAAATAAACCTACCATTAAAATTATAGACTGATCATTTCTTTGTCAGTGGGCAAACGTACAAAATCAGCAGGGGATCAAATACTTTTTTCCCTCACTGTAGGTAGTCAGGCGCAGGAGAGCAGAGATGAGTGTACTAAGTACTTTTACTTAGGGAAATGTATAAAAAAAATAGAACGCAATTGCGTCAACAAACAAATGCCCAAAACCAAATAAGGCAGCACAAAGTACAAAAATACCCGTACAAAAATACCGGCTGAACAAATCACGGGTGAAAACTTAACAAGCCCGGCGTAATGCAACATGCCCAAACAAACAATTCCCCACACAGACATGGGGGGGACTAAGGGTTAAATAGACAACAGTAATGAGGGATAATGAAAACCAGGTGTGTGGAAAAACAAGACAAAACAAATGGAAAAAGACCGGTGACGTCGACCGCCGAACGCCGCCTGAACAAGGAGAGGAACCAACTTCGGTGGAAGTCGTGACAGTACCCCCCCTTGACGTGCGGCTCCAGCAGCGCGCCGACACCGGCCTCGGGGACGACCCGGAGGGTGAGGTGCAGGGACGGCGACGGTGGAACTCCTGCAGCATTGAAGGGTCCAACACGTCCTCCGCCGGAACCCAGCATCTCTCCTCCGGACCTTACCCCTCCCAGTCCACGAGGTACTGAAGGCCCCTCGCCCGACGCCTCGAGTCCAGTATGGAGCGAACTGAACACGCTGGGGCCCCCTCGATGTCCAGAGCCACCACTGGCCTGAGAACGAGGGGTTAATACGGCAATTGGGGGGAAGCTGTAACCTATAACTAACCTCGTTCAGTCTCCTCAGGACTTTAAATGGCCCCACAAACTGCGGCCCCAGCTTCCGGCAGGGCAGGCGGAGGGGCAGGTTTCGGGTCGAGAGCCAGACCCGGTCTGGTGACAGTCTGCGCTGGCTTTCTGGCACAGCATGGCCCACTGAAGGTGAACATGAGCAGCGTCCCATGTCTCCTCCGCACGCCTGAACCAGTCGTCCACCGCAGGAGCCTCGATCTGACTCTGATGCCAAGCCGCCAGAACCGGCTGGTACCCCAGTACGCACTGGAAGGAAGAGAGGTTAGTAGAGGAGTGGCGGAGCGAGTTTTGGGCCATCTCTGCCCGGTGCACGAAGGCCGCCCACTCCCCCGGCCAGTCCTGGCAATAAGACCTCAGAAACCTACCCACATCCTGGTTCACTCTCTCCACCTGCCCGTTACTCTCGGGGTGATAACCTGAGGTAAGGCTGATCGAGACCCCCAGATGTTCCATGAACGCTTTCAGGCACCCCGTAGTGTCAGAAGACGTGTGTAAACAAGGCCTCCGCAGTCTGTAGGGCCGTAGGGAGACCGGGCAGAGGATGGAGACGGCAGGACTTAGAAAACCGGTCCACAATGACCAGGATCGTGGTGTTACCCTGTGAGGGAGGAAGATTGGTTAAGAAATCCACCGACAGGTGCGACCAAGGCCGTTGTGGAACAGGTAAGGGGTGTAGCTTACCTCTGGGCAGGTGCCTAGGAGCCTTACACTGCGCACACACCGAGCAGGAGGAAACATAAACCCTCATGTCCTTAGCCAAAGTGGGCCACCAGTACTTCCCACTCAGACAGCGCACCGTCCGACCGATGCCTGGATGACCAGAGGAGGGTGACAATAGATCAACCGGTCACGGACAGCAGACGGAACGTACAGACGCCCAGCTGGACACTGAGGGGGAGTGGGCTCTGCACGTAGCGCCCGCTCAATGTCTCCGTCCAGCTCACACGCTACCGGTGCCACCAGGCAGGAGGCCTGGAGCATGGGTGTGGGATCCATGGGCCGCTCCTCTGTGTCATACAGCCGGGACAGTGCCTCTTCCTTCACGTTCTGGGAACCTGGTCTGTAAGAAAGGGTGAAAACAAAACGGGTGAAAAACATGGCCCACCTTGCCTGGCAAGGGTTCAGTCTCCTCGCTGCCCGGATGTACTCCAGATCATCAGTCCAGATGAGAAAAGGGTGTTTAGCCAACTCAAGCCAATGTCTCCACGCCTTCAGAGCCTTGACGACAGCCAACAGCACCCGGTCCCCCACGTCATAGTTTCGCTCCGCCTTCGAGAAGAAGGCACAGGGGTGGAGCTTCGGTGGCGTACCCGAGTGCTGAGAGAGCACAGCTCCTATCCCAGCCTCGGACGCGTCCACCTCCACTATGAACGCCAAAGAGGGATCCGGATGGGCCAGCACGGGAGCCGAGGTAAACAGATCCCTCAGGTGACCAAAAGCCCTGTCCGCCTCAGCCGACCACTGCAAATGCACCGGTCCCCCCTTCAGCAGTGAGGCAATGGGAGCCGCCACCTGACCAAAACCCCGGATAAACCTCCGGTAGTAATTGGCAAACCCTAGAAACCGCTGCACCTTCTTTACCGTGGTGGGAGTCGGCCAATTACGCACTGCTGAAATGCGGTCACTCTCCATCTCCACCCCTGAGGTGGAAATGCGGTAGCCTAGGAATGAGACGGACTGTTTAAAGAACAGGCATTTCTCAGCCTTGACGTACAGGTCATGCTCCAACAATCGACCAAGCACCCTGCGCACCAGGGACACATGCTCGGCGCGTGTAGCGGAGTATATCAGAATGTCATCAATATACACCACCACACCCTGCCCGTGCAGGTCCCTGAAAATCTCGTCTACAAAAGCCTGGAAGACTGATGGAGCATTCATCAACCCGTACGGCAATGCCCTGAGGTAGTGCTGAATGCCGTCTTCCACCCGTCTCCCTCCCGGATACGCACCAGGTTGTAAGTGCTCCTGAGATCTAATTTCGTGAAGAAGCGCGCCCCGTGCATTGACTCAATCGCTGTGGCGATGAGAACTGTACCTCACAGTGATCTGGTTTAGGCCTCGATAGTCAATACACGGGCGCAGACCTCCCTCCTTCTTCTTCACAAAAAAGAAACTCGAGGAGGCGGGTGAAGTGGAGGACCGAATGAACCCCTGATGCAGGGATTCGATGACATATGTTTCCATAGCCTCCGTCTCTGCCTGCGACAGGGGATGCACGTGACTCCTGGGAAGTGCGGCGTCTACCAGGAGATTTATCGCACAATCCCCCCATTGATGGGGTGGTAATTGAGTCACCTTCTTTTTAGAGAAGGCGAGAGCCTAATTGGCATATTCTGGGGGGATGCGCACGGTGGAGACCTGGTCTGGACTTTCCACCAGAGTAGCACCAACGGAAACCCCTAGACACCTCCCCGAGCACTCCCGACACCACCCCGTGAGAGCCCTCTGTTGCCAGTAAACAGTGGGGTCATGACGAGCTTACCAGGGTAGGCCTAGCACCACGGGAAATGCAGGAGAGTCAATAAGAAAGAGACTGATTCTCTCCGTGTGATCCCCCTGCGTCACCATGTCCAGAGGAGCGGTGGCCTCCCTAATCAACCCTGACCCCAATAGTTGACTATCTAGGGCGTGAACAGGGAAGGGCATTGCCACTGGAACAATGGGGATCCCTGAACTATGAGCAAATGATCTGTCTATAACATTCCCAGCCGCGCCTGAATCGACGAGCGCCTTGCGGGGAAAACTCAGGAAAAGCAACATACAAAATAAATTGTACAACAGAGGTCTCTGGGTGAGCATGGTGCCGACTCACCTGGGGTGACACGAGAGTGCCCTGCCTGCTGCCTCAACTCCCAGAGGAAACAACCCGGAACCGACCGGCAGTGTGACCTCTGCGGTCACAGATGGTGCACGAGACGGAACCTCCTCCAGTCTCCCTGAGCGCTGCACCTCCCAGCTCCATGGGCATCGGAGCGGTGGTGCTGGAGGATGGAACCGACAGAGCCAGATCTGAACGTCCGCGGGTAGCCAGCAGGTTATCCAACCGAGTGGTGTCCCTGCAGGCCAACTCCCGATGGACGTCCTCGCGCAAACTGCAGCGAAGGTGGTCGATCAGGGCCCAGTCGTTCCATCCTGCGCCGGCGGCCAGGGTCCTAAAGTCCAGCGCGAACTCCTGGGCGCTCCTTGTCCCCTGCCTCAGGTGAAAGAGACGTTCATCCGCCCCTCTACCCTCGGGCGGGTGGTCGACGACGTCCCGTCATACTCCCGGGGAAGGGAGAGACAAATCCCACTGGGACCGGGTGAAGGAGGGACGAGTAGTGAGGACCCTGGTTGGGCTGGTGGAGGCACTGGAGGAACTCGCTGTCTCTCCCAGCTATACATTGAACGACGCGGTCCATGGCGGTGCCGAGATGGTGGAGCATCGCCGCGTGTTCCTGGACGCGCTCCTCTACTCCAATACCAGGGGCACCTGCTCCTGCTGACTCCATTTTCAAGGTGGGGAATTCTGTAATATGGTGGGTGTAGCTGGTGTAGGTAGTCAGGCGCAGGAGAGCAGAGATGCGTGTACTAAGTACTTTTACTTAGGCAAATTTATAAAAAAACTGAATGCAATTGCGTCAACAAACAAATGCCCAAAACCAAATAAGGCAGCACAAAGTTCAAAAATACACGTACAAAAATATGACATGAGAGAACAATTGCTGGAGTGTGCCAGTGGAAAGAGGGGTTAACTTCTTAGGGAGCGGCAGCAGAGGTGACGGTTTTGGAGAGTCTGGCGTGCCCAAAGTAAAATGCCTGCCACTCAGGCCCAGAAAATAGGATATGCACATAATTAGTACTATTGGATAGGAAACTCTGAAGTTTCTAAAAGTGTTAAAATAATGTATGTGAGTATAACAGAACTGATATAGCAGGCGAAAACCCGAGGAAAATCCATTCGGATTTGCAGTGTTTTGTACATGACGTTCTCCAGGCTGCCTATTCATTTCTATTTTAACTAGGACTGAGACTGCAGTACCTATGGCTTCCACTAGATGTCAACAGTCTTTATACAGAGTCTGGAGGCTATAGCACTAAGCAGAACGGATAGGAAGAGGAAGTAGTCAGGGGACCACTTTTGTCAACAACGTTTGACAGGCACGAGATTGTGAGCGCGCCCCACTTTATTTTCCTTTCCTATTGTTCACGTTATCGTCCGTTTGAAATATTACAGTAAATATACATAAGGATACCTAAGGATACATTAAAAATGATGTTTGATTTGTTTGTAGAAGGTTTATAGGTATAATTTGAACGTGTTCTCTTCACGGTTCAATGGGCGACTCAACGGTGGATTTTCTGATCATAACGCGCCAACCAAACAGAGATTTATGGATATAATAAATGACTTTTTCTAACAAAAGAACCATTGGATGTCTTCGTTGGACACGCAGAATTCTTCGAAAGGTAAGTGATATTTTTTTATCTGACAACGCTGTGATATTGCCAAGAAGCAGAGCTTTTGATGACTATGCAACACTTGAATGTTTTAATAATTCAACTTTTGGATTTTGAATTTGGCGCCTTACATTTCACCGGGTAGTGTCGGGAGTGGCCCACTAGCGCGCCGCTACTCCCTAAGTAGTTTTAACTTCCACCCAACCTTCCTTTTCAGGTTTCTGTCTCTCCTCTGCACAGGATAACATGAACCGCAACAGATGGGACCCCCATAACCCCCTGTCCCACGTCCCTCTGTCTTGTCACACACACACGCCGCCCCCTCCTCACTAAGCCAAGCACATGGTCTCCTTTTCCTTGAGAGGGGTTTAGACCTCGTTGCCACAGCCAATTAGTCTGGCTGACTGCATCCTGGACTAATCAGCTCTGCTGTCCTCATACACACACACACACACACACACCCCCTCACCCTCACACACACACACACACACACACACACACACACACACACACACACACACACACACACACACACACACACACACACACACACACACACACTCTTAACTCCTATTGTCTCCTGCAGTGCATATCCACTTGTGTTTACATGATCAATGCATGTCTCTATGTCAGGGCTTGTGTGAGTAGATGTATAGTGCCTTCAGGAAGTGTTCACACCCCTTGACTTTTTCAACATTTTCTTCTGTTACAAAGTGGGAATAATTTAAATGGATTTAATTGTCATTTTTATATCAACGATCTAAACAAAATTATTGAATGTCAAAGTGGAAGAAAATGTTTAATATTTGTAGAAAATAAAACGAATGTATCTTGATTTGATAGGTATTCAACATCCTGAGTTGCCATAGCAATAGAGTTTAGAGCAGATTTAAGTCGAAACTGTAACTCTGACACTCAGGAACATTCACCGTCTTCTTGGTAAGCAACTCCAGTGTATATTTGTCCTTGTGTTTTAGGTTGTTGTCCTGCTGAAAGGTGAATTAATCTCCCAGTGTCTGGTGGAAAGCAGACTGAACCAGATTTTCCTCTAGGATTTTGCCTGTGCTTAGCTCCATTTAGTTTATTTTTTATCCTGAAATGCTCCCCAGGCCTTAACAACTACAAGCATACCCATAACATGATGCAGCCACCACAATGCTTGAAAACATGGAGAGTTGTACTCAGTAATGTTTTGCATTGTATTTGCCCGAAACATAACACTTTGTACTCAGGACAAAAAGTTATTCTTGGCGAGGCAAGAATAACTCCTTGGTCTCTGTGGTGGAATTTGTGTTTGAAATTCAATGCTCAACTGAGGGACCTTAAAGCTAATTGTATGTGTGGGGTACAAAGATGAGGTAGTCATTCAAAAATCATGTTAAACACTATTAAAGTCACTACTATGTCCATGCAACATAGTGACTTGTTAAGCAAATGTTTACTCCTGAACTTATTTAGGCTTGCCATAACAAAGTGTCTGAATACTAATTGACTCAAAACATTTCAGCTTTTCCTTTTTAATTAGTTTGTAAACATTTTGAAAAACATAATTACACTTCAACATTATGGGGTATTGTGTGCTGGCCAATGACCAAACAATCTCAATTTAATCAATTTTAAATTCAGGCTGTAACACAACCAAACATTTATTCAAGGGGTGTGATTACTTTCTGAAGGCACTGAGGAGTTACATTTTAGCAGATGCTCTTATCCAGAGAAACCAGGATTAAGTGCCTTGCTCAAGGGCACAATGAGATATTTTCACCTAGGCTACTCGTGGATTCAAACCAGCGACCTTTCCGTTACTGGTCCAACACGCTTAACCACTAGGCCACCTTCTGAGCTGTGTGTGTCACGATCTTCGTGCGGGACAGACCAAGACGCAGCGATGCTTCCAGTATACATTTTATTTAAGACGAACGTAACTGGGAAAATAACAAAATATAAACGAAGATCGTGATGCTGAACATAACTACAACCACACAACGAGCTATGCACAAACAATAACTCACAAAACCCCTCTGAAAACTACAAACATATGGTTCCCAATTAGAGGTAACGACACTCAGCTGCCTCTAATTGGGAACCATTACCCCAACATAGAAATACAACACCTAGAACAAAAAAACCCTACACCAAAACGAAACTAAACACGCCAGCCTATAAATATCAGGCCTGAACGTGACAGTACCCCCCCAAAGATGCGGACTCCAACTGCGCCAAAAGTCCATTGGGGGGGTCTTCGGGTGGGCCTCCTTGTCCCAGGTGGCGGCTCCGGTGCCGGCCGTGCTGGCTCGGGGTCCCACACCGGAGGCCCTGGGCTATTTGCCGGAACAGTTTGTTTTGGACTGGGGACCTTCTCTGGAGGTTCCTGACTGGGGACCTTCTCTGGAGGTTCCTGACTGTCGACACGCACTGGGACTCTGGTGCGGGGGACAGGAACGGGCCGTGCTGGACTCATGACGCGCACTGGGACTCTGGTGCGGGGAGCAGGAACGGGCCGTGATGGGCTCACTATGCGCACTGGACCTCTGGTGCGGGTAGCAGGAACGGGCCGTGATGGGCTCACTATGCGCACTGGACCTCTGGTGCGGGGAGCAGGAATGGGCCGTGATGGGCTCACTATACGAACAGGTATCCTGGAGCGTGAAACAGGGACAGGACGTACTGGATCCACGACGGGCACAGGAATCCTGGAGCGTGGAACTGGGACAGGACGTGCTGGATCCACGACGGGCACAGGAATCCTGGAGCGTGGAGCAGGGACAGGACGTGCTGGGTCCACGACGGGCACAGGGATCCTGGAGCGTGGAGCAGGGACAGGACATGCTGGGTCCACGACGGGCACAGGAATCCTGGAGCGTGGAGCAGGGACAGGACGTGCTGGGTCCATGACGGGCGCAGGGATCCTGGAGCGTGGAGCAGGGACAGGACGTGCTGGACTCTCTACGCGCACGGGGGGCCTGGTGCGCGGAGCCGGAACAGGACGTGCTGGACTCTCTAAGCGCACGGGGGGCCTGGTGCGCGGAGCCCGAACAGGACGTGCTGGACTCTCTAAGCGTACAGGGGGCCTGGTGCGCGGAGCCGGAACTGGACTATCTAAGTGTACAGGGGACCTGGTGCGTGGCACCACTCCTCCAGGCTGCACACTCACCCTCCCCTGACAGATGAGTGGAGCTGGAATCTCGCGCACCGGCCTATGAATGCGCACTGGAGACACCGTGCGCAAAACTGCATAGCACGGCGTCTTTCCAGTGCGACGCACCCTCCAACGTTCCCTCCAAAGAGCACGAGGAGTTGGCTCAGGAGTCCATCCTGAACCGGCCAAACTCCCTGTGTGCCCCCACAAAAATTGTTTTTGGGGGCTGCCTCTCGGGTTTCCGCGCCAGGCGAGTCCCAACATATCTCTCCCTCTCCGGGTTCCACGCTCCATATACATCCTCATAACTCCCTCGCTCAGTCTTCGCTGCTTCCATCTCCTTCTTGGGGTGACGATGCTCCGTCGTTTTCCTCCAAGGCCCCTTACCAGCCAATATCTCCTCCCATGTCCAGGACTCCTTTTGACATCGCTGCTTGGTCCTTTTGTGGTTGGTTATTCTGTCACGTTCTTCGTGCGGGACAGACCAAGACGCAGCGATGCTTCCAGTATACATTTTATTTAAGACGAACGTAACTGGGAAAATAACAAAATATAAACGAAGATCGTGATGCTGAACATAACTACAACCACACAACGAGCTATGCACAAACAATAACCCACAAAACCCCTCTGAAAACTACAAACATATATATGGTTCCCAATTAGAGGTAACGACACTCAGCTGCCTCTAATTGGGAACCATTACCCCAACATAGAAATACAACACATAGAACAAAAAAACCCTACACCAAAACGAAACTAAACACGCCAGCCTATAAATATCAGGCCTGAACGTGACAGTGTGCCTTTGTTGCCTATGTGTGTAAGGTGATTTTATGAACAATCATGTATCAAACCAAATCAAAATTAAATCTAATAAAATCAAATTTTTTGGTCACATACAGATGTTATTGTGGGTGTAGCGAAATGCTTGTGTTTCTAGCTCTGACAGTGCAGTAATATCTAACAAGTAATATCTAACAATTTCACAAAATATACCCAATACACACCAATCTAAGTAAAGGAATGATGAATTAAGAATATATAAATATATGAACGAGCAATGTCAGAGCGGCATAGACTAAGATACAGTAGAATAGAATACAGTATATACATATGAGATGAGTAATGCAAGATATGTAAACATTATAAACATTATTAAAGTGTTTATCAAACTCTTCTGTGTGTGTTTTATAGCAAGTACAGTGTGCGTATGTTTGTTTGTGTGTGTGTGTGTGACACACAAGCGTACACATACTGTACATGCTCATTATGGATACTCCTCAGTCCGAGCAACTCCTTGGTAAACATTCAGAACAGACGAAGGAAGTCAAGTTATGGAACAAAACTTAAATATACATATGGAAAACTATATCAAAATGGTTATAAATAGTTATGCCTCGTAAAAATAGCCTTTGAAGGCACGACAAATGCTAACATGCAGTTTTTCTGAAAGTGACTAACTGAGACGCGGTCTATAACGAAGGAACAATTGACTACCTCGCTCACACTAAGTGACAAAGATGGAGTGGAAGAAAGAGAGAGAGGAAGAAAGAGAGAGAGGAAGAAAGAGAGAGAAAGGAAGAAAGAGAGATAGGAATAAAGAGAGAGAGGAAGAAAGAGAGAGAGAGAGAGTTAAGAACTGCAATGGAAGCATGTTTGTTTTTTAATCCAGGCATCTATCTATATTTTTGGGAGATTGAATAGTTGTATATATTCTCTCACTTTTTCTCTTTCTCACTCTCTTTCTGTATATTTCTGCTTTACTAAATCATTCCTCCTCTTGGATGTTTCTCACTGTACATGTTTTTGGTTGAGTACATTCATTTACAGAATGTGCACATTGTTTCTGCTTTACAATATAAACACACAAAGGACAACACACTCAACAACACACTCAACAACACACTCACGTTTGAGAAGCAACGCACCCAAAGTGAAAGGGCTCAGTCAGCACTAAAGCCACACACAGCCATTCTGGCTTCCTTAACTGCAGGCTACAGTCTCAGTTAGTTTCCTCTGTACCGAGTGGTCTGGGCAAAAACATTCACTTTCACACACTTTCACTTCACTTTACTTCATATACACGTGCCCAACGAGGCTCTGTGTTCGCATGGGCAAGTGTGTATCGGTGATTGAAAGTGTGTGTGGTGCGTGTGTGTGTGGTGTGTGTGTATATGTGTGTGGGTGCGTGCATGAGTGTGGATGGGTTTGGTTAGATACTTTGAGTGAAAACATAGAAATTTAGTAACAGGGGAAGTGATAAAATGATTTGGAAACATGGGAAAGTGGTGGATTGCAATACTTGACATTGAGAGAGTGGTAGAGAGAGTACTGAGGGTACTGTGTTGCAAATGTGTATTCCGAACATGATGTGAAATCCAACACATGCTGTGTAACAGTTTTAACACACAATAAATACAGGCAGGTCACAAGTGATACAAGTCAGTATTCGACTTCCATCCAAGATTCAACAACTGAGATATAAACTGAACAAGTTCAACAGACATGTGACCAACAGAAATTGAATAATGTGTCCCTGAACAAAGGGGGGGTCAAAATCAAAAGTAACAGTCAGTATCTGGTGTGGCCACCAGCTGAATTAAGTACTGCAGTGCCTCCTCCTCATGGACTGCACCAGATTTGCCAGTTCTTGCTGTGACCAAGGGACCTGCAAGTTCCCGGACATTTCTGGGGGGAATGGCCCTAGCCCTCACTCTCCGATCCAACAGGTCCCAGACGTGCTCAATGGGATTGAGATCCGGGCTCTTCGCTGGCCATGGCAGAACACTGACATTCCCGTCTTGCATGATATCACACACAAAACGAGCAGTATGGCTGGTGGCATTGTCATGCTGGAGGGTCATGTCAGGATGAGCCTGCAGGAAGGGTACCACATGAGGGAGGAGGATGTCTTCCCTGTAACACACAGCGTTGAGATTGCCTGCAATGACAACAAGCTCAGTCTGATGATGCTGTGACACACCGCCCCAGACCATGACGGACCCTCCACCTCCAAATCGATCTCGCTCCAGAGTACAGGCCTCGGTGTAACGCTCATTCCTTTGACGATAAACGCGAATCCGACCATCACCCCTGGTGAGACAAAACCGCGACTCGTCAGTGAAGAGCACTTTTTGCCAGTCCTGTCTGGTCAAGCGACGGTGGGTTTGTGCCCATTGGCGACGTTGTTGCCGGTGATGTCTGGTGAGGACCTGCCTTACAACAGGCCTACAAGCCCTCAGTCCAGCCTCTCTCAGCCTATTGCGGACAGTCTGAGCACTGATGGAGGGATTGTGCGTTCCTGGTGTAACTCGGGCAGTTGTTATTGCCATCCTGTACCTGTCCCACAGGTGTGATGTTCGGATGTTCCGATCCTGTGCAGGTGTTGTTACGTGGTCTGCCACTGCGAGGACGATCAGCTGTCCGTCCTGTCTCCCTGTAGCTCTGTCTTAGGCGTCTCATAGTACGGACATTGCAATTTATTGCCCTGGCCACATCTGCAGTCCTCATGCCTCCTTGCAGCATGCCTAAGGCACTTTCTTTCTTTTGGTGTTTTTCAGAGTCGGTAGAAAGGCCTCTTTAGTGTCCTAAGTTTTCATAACTGTGACCTTAATTGCCTACCGTCTGTAAGCTGTTAGTGTCTTAACGACCGTTCCACAGGTGCATGTTCATTAATTGTTTATGGTTCATTGAACAAGCATGGGAAACAGTGTTTAAACCCTTTACAATGAAGACCTGTGAAGTTATTTGGATTTTTACGAAATATCTTTGAAAGACAGGGTCCTGAAAAAGGGACGTTTCTTCTTTTGCTACGTTTAGGTTTCAGTTGTGAATGTGGATGGTGGATGAGTGTAAGCATCTGCCTCTGACGCCAAAGGTTACAAGTTTTTTTGATAGTTTTGATTTAAGCCTATGCCAAAACTTAACCCTTACCTTAACCATTCGGAGTTCATGCCTAACCGTAATCTTAAACACTTTGAAATTTGACGTTTGGGAAACACGGATGAATGTCTAATTCTGATTTGAGATTGTGAGAGCTTGTAGATCTTTGACCACCTTTGTGCTAAAACGCACACACACACACACACATAAACCTTGCCACCATCCCTTGCGCTGCTAAGGCCTGTGAACAGTCGCTCTACACACCCTTGACTTCCTGTGAGACAGGAAATAGGTCAGAGTGGACTTTTGCGTGAGAAAAAGAGGGAACTATGTAGATTTTACTGACATCACATTCACACAGTCTCTTGAAATAACCATGGTTGTGTTTTGGGTTTTTCTCTCTCACACTCTCCAATCTCAGAAGCCGCAAAAGCAGAAATCCTTCTCGTCATTGTCTGGTCTTCGTCTATTTTTTTCATAGTATGTCAGTCCATATTTCTCTGTTTTATAGAGGGAGATGTGACACATTATGTATTAGGAAACATGCATGTCCCCTTTAAGAACAGTGAAGAATCATTAAGATAGCAGATTGAGCTAAGTGCTAATTGCTAAACTAATGCAAATTTCTCAGAAGTGAAAATATGACTCATTGTGGTGCTTCGTAGAAACATTGGCTAATCCACGAGAGGCGATTTGGGGAACGTAGGCAGCTTGCACCATGAGTCTTTATGGCCAGGGATTGAGAAATAATCACCACAATCAGATTATGTGGGAGTGCTCACTGAATATGAGTCATTTAAACTGGTAATAAGTTACGGCTTTGTGCACAAGGACACTTAAGTGGCGTAACATGTTAGGCTTCAATGTTTCAACATCACCTTCAATGTTTCTCATATCATTCTTTTGACATGGGTTACCAATTTTTGTAGAGTATTGATTGATTTCCATGGAAAGTTTGGTTGTTGTTAGCCTTGGCCTATTGTAGGGTATTCAACTCTGACCCTACAAGGTCCGGAGTACTGCTGCTTTTCTGTTCTACCTAATTATTAATTGCACCTGTAAAGGACGTCACAATGCTTGCTTAGCGAGTACCACTTCCTCCTGATTCGGTTCACACCCAGATTAGGACCCAGGACCTCTGCCTTGCTACGACACATCACCGCCCTCCTGAAGCGTCTTACCAGTTTGGCGCCAAGCAAAAAGCTAGCTATTCGCTGACGCAAGTGGGGACACTTCAGACTGAGGAGTACGTTTTTCACATCCCCATGTGCTCCATCCCGACCTGGTGTCCCAAGTCTAAATCAGACCCTGATTAGAGGGGAAGAATTCAAAAAAGCGGAGAAACTGGCTTCAAGGTCCAGATTTGAATTTGTGGGCCTTTTGTGGCTCTCATTAGCCAAAATCTAGGGGAAACACTGCAGACCCTTAAACCTCACAGACACAGACATGCCAATCATCAGGTTTGGGGAGTAACTGATTACATGTAATCAGTTACACATAATCTGATTACAAAAAAACGAGCTGTAATGAGTTGCTTAACCAGCAAAAATATTGTAATCCGATTACAGATACTTTTTAAAAACTAGATGATTACTTCTTGGATTACTTTTGAATTCAGAAAGGATGCGAAATAAATACATTATGACACCATTCTGTTTCCTCAGTGAAATTAAATTCTGCATTGAAAAAAGGTGCAAATTGAAACGTATTCCATCTGAGCAAGTCTGACCTAAAGTCAAAAACCACTATGATGACACACCAAATGCGTTTGATGGATCCTTTTCGTCTTTTTCTAATGTTTCTGAAGGGGAAAGTAATCCAAAAGTTACTGAAAGTGATCAGATTACATTACTGAGTTTGGATAAAACCAAAAGTTACATTACAGATTACAATTTTGGACAGGTAACTGATTACAGGTAACTGATTTAGAAAGTAGTCTACCTAACCCTGCCAATCATCCCATCTCTCCAACAATCCCCTGCTTCCTTCCTTCGGGGTACTCTGGGCTACTCTTTGGCTGCGGTTGCCAGATCTGAGGGAAAAGCCCCCTTAAACTCATGCTATTGATGACAAAATGGGTGCCAGACCAGGGAAAGGAAGAGCAGGGGAAACGACACACCACTCTTTGATGAGGAGCTCAGTCTGCCTGTGTCTATGTGTGTGTGAGTGTGTGTGTTTCTCCTTGTACCGCCTGTGTGTGACCGCTGTGTATACACACGGGACTAGGCTTGTGGGGGGCACAAAGTGGGGGGAGAGGGGGATAGTGGGTGAGGGTTTGGTGGTTAACCCCAAACATTAGAGGGAGAAATGCTCCTGTCTCATGTGCCTGGTGTGTGGGTGCTTTACGGCCTTCCTAGGCAGGAACCAGAGAGGAAGCTGGGGGAGAAGGAAGTCCTGTAACTACCCCCAGAACACCCTCACACCACTGGAGAGTAGAGAGGAGGACAGACCACCCAGAGAGAGAGACACAGGGAGAGTGGGGGAGACAGACAGACAGAATTGGAGGCACATACTAGTATTTATAACAATAACTTATGAATCCCTTTCAGACTGTACCTTGCAGGCACCAAACATGAGTTCAAGCTTCTACTATACAATGAGCCCAAAAATTCAACATAATCCAAACTTATGGGAATCAGAGTATATTATATCAAAACAGTATGGGAATTACCACAGGAAGTAACCCCAACTGCAGAGGGTTAATTGAGGTTAATTGAGGACAACCATTGGTTCATAGATAATGAATTCATAGATATATTCATACATAAAGGCTCTAAGGGGACAACATACGGCATATTTAAGTCACTTGGTGTGTATTGCTAGAGAGGGCGACACACAAACGGGGTAAAACACAGCTGATTAAAAGCAGTTGGTAACTGCAGAAACCATACACTCACTGCCTTTAGTGATGTGGAAAACAGAGAGCGCTGTCGTAGCTCTCTCATCTCTACCCACAGCAGTGTGTAGGCAAACACACACACACACACACACACACGCACACACACGCACACACACACACACACACACACACACACAGAATTTACACACTGTCATGATTAAATGATTTAATAGCCTACTCACGTGCTGAAGCATTGGGCTATGTCGTTGTGCTACTGTTTCTACCTTGGGTTGACAAACACACTCACTCTCCTAGCTCCTGGGTTAGGCAGTGCCAGTCATTAGGGGGGTAACTGATCAGGCCTGTGTCTTTGGATGGCTTCCATTTTGGCTCTAACTAGAAACACTGGCATCAGTTCCAGGAATGCCACCTGCACTTGATTCTAATTACGGTGCTCAGTTTCCGGATTATGGTTTACATACATACGTTCTCTTCATTGGCTTCCTATTCTGATCTCTGTTCCTTTATGATCACTGGGCAATAAAATGACTGAATGACTTTCCACAATATGTTTTTCATCCATCCTTGAAGTCTTAATAGATCAGTGGCCGTGTATAAAGCTGACTATGGCAAATGGTGTTGGTGGAGGTGGTTGAGGAGAGAGGGAGAGGAGGAGAAGAAGAGAGAGGGAGAGAAGGAGAGAGGGAGAGAAGGAGAGAGGGAGAGGAGGAGAGGAGGAGAAAGGGAGAGGAGGAGAGAAGAAGAGGAGGAGAGAAGGAGAGAGCGAGAGAAGGCGAGAGGGAGAGAAAGAGAGAAGGAGAGGAGGAGAGAGGGAGAGGAGGAGATGAGGAGAAAGGGAGAGGAGGAGAGTAGAAGAGGAGGAGAGAAGGAGAGAGGGAGAGAAGAAGAGAGGGAGAGAGGGAAAGAAGGGGAAAGGAGGAGAGAGGAGGAGAGAGGAGGAGAGAGGGAGAGAATTAGAGAGGGAGAGAAGACAAGAGGGAGAGGAGGAGAGAGGGAGAGGAGGAGGGAGGGAGGGAGAGAATTAGAGAGGGAGAGAAGGCAAGAGGGAGAGGAGGAGAGAGGGAGAGAAGGAAAGAAGGAGAGAGGGAGAGGAGGAGGGAGGGAGGGAGGGAGGGAGAGAAGGAGAGAGGGAGAGAAGGCGTGAAGGAGAGGAGAAAGGGGGAGAGGAGAGAAGAAGCGTGGGTTATTAGGAGATTGATGGGAAGTCCCTTAGTCTCTGGCCAAGTCAGTAAGTTCCACTGACAGGGTCTGTCTCCAGCTGGGCTGTGACTCACTGTGGCATCATGGTACTGAGACACAGTCAGGCGACGCAGACGGAGAGGGCCACTAACAATAAGACCCGACTACATGCACAAGAGCACCGATACAATTCTAGTCAATTCACACCAGGCACCTGGGCAGCATGGTAGCAGGTATTAAAACTCTAGTCCATTACAACTACCCAAACCTCTAACCACACCCGAGTCCATTTAACTATTAGCAGAGTGTGAATTCAGTTTGGATATAGTGAAAGAATGGCGGAACACAGCGAACATTCAGTTTGGATACCAAGCAAGTCTCTGGTAGACCCTGCTTTACTGACTTCAGACATTTCCTTCTGCTGAAATGAACACCGGCCATTTTGAAACTTCTTGTTTTATCACACCCTCTCAATGTTCCTCATGTGTAGGTGTATACTTGTTTTATCACACCCTCTCAATGTTCCTCATGTGTAGGTGTATACTTTGTGTATGTGGACGTGTTAACCGTTGTTTTTTTGTGGTTCGTCTGACTGTGTGGGCCTAGCTAATTCAAGTATCATCAGATGATCCATGACATCATCTTTATGAGGTTATTGACCAAACTCTTTCTTCTAGCCCCCACCGTCTTTCAATCGTTCTCCTCTTCTCCAGGTTCCTCCTCCCTAATATCTTGTCCCTCCTTTCTCTCAGTCCTTGTCCCTCTGGCTCCACTGGTCTGCAGTAACATCAAAGGTACAGAAAGCATCCGCTACTACTACAACCATTAACTCAATACGTTGTCTTGGTAAAAAAAAAGTACACTTCGTACCCTTCACCTCATCTACACCACCACACACACACTCACTCCACCCCACACTACACACAGCCATTTTGTTGCTGTTGCTCAGGATCCAAGCAAATGTTGCATAGTGGGAGTGTCTTTGATCTGTGCTGTGCTGAGATGTTTATGTGCCCCCAGTCGTTTAGTGGTCCTCAGAAGACTTCATTAATAGTGAGGGGTTGTGAGGAGGCTGTTTTCCTCTCCACATAGTCTTTACAGAGATACAGTAGATTGACCGGTGCAACTCGACTGATATTGATTCATCTGTTGAGTCAATCTGTCTTGTGTGTGTGTATGCGCGTCTGTGTGTCTGTGTGTGTGGGTATGTTTATTTATTTAACCCTTATTGTACCAGGTAAGTTGACTGAGAACACATTCTCTGTTGGTTGAGGGGGATGGGGAGCGACCCTACTCCTGATTTGACTTCTCACTCCTGTGTATATGTGTGTGTGGGTGTTTGTCTGTGTATGTGTGTGTGGGTGTTTGTCTGTGTATGTGTGTTTGTTTGTGTGCTTTGAAAGCAGAACCTTACATTTTAATCCTTTGCTTTCGATTGTGTCTTATTTGGAGTGACTCATGCTGTAGTTGTGAAACCATAGCTGTATTATTGCTGACTAATGGCCCTGCATTAAGTAAGATTACAGCCATTTTCACTGGGTTGAGTAACATACATGGGTTTGATATGGAAGGAGAAACGCATGCTGAGACAGACAAAGGATAATGACTCTTGGGGTGGTCGATAGTCTGAAGTGGCTTCCCCTTCTCCCCTCCTCACCTCCTGTCCTTCATCTGCACTGATCTGACAAGGCACCTGCTACAGTACCACTTTTCAAGGCATCATCCTCTAGTAGGGATAGTTGAAGAACACACTCTATCACCATGATGGGGATTCTCATGGACTAGAGGGCTCTTGGCAGACTTCCATAATAATCCCTCTTGGGAGGTTTCCTCACAATGCCACCATAGACGTTTTCAAGTAGGAGTTTTTTCCACAGAGCTCACCAGATACGCTCTTGGGAGGACTGTCAGAGGGAATTCTAGACAAACTGACATAAACAATGATAGTTGTGTTTGTTTCCCCTTGAGACTGGATTAGCTGACTGGTATTGCCTTGTCCACACCCTAACAACTTGTGTTTATGATGTGTGTGTGAGAGTGTGTGAGACTGTGTGTGTGAGAATGTGTTGTCTTTGTGTATTAATCCATAAATCTGGTTCTTTGTTTTCTGATCTTTGTTGTTCTCCATGCTGTCTGGGTTTGTATTTTGAGTGTGAATGTGTGTGTGCCAGCGCGTTTGCATCCAATATGTTTGTATATCTTGTGTGCGTATTGTGTGTTTACATGTGAATCCTTATGTATGCATGTCTATGTGTTCTGGTGGGGTATGTTCATGTGGATTGCAGCCAAACTTGCTCGTGCGGGGGACTTCCTCCTCTCAACCTGTTGTGGTTAGCAAGAGGAGCACCTTGAACAAAAAAGTTCTCTCCCTTTTCTTTCTTGGTTTGTTGTGTCTCGTCTCTGAAGTACAGTTAGAGAGACACTTCTTTCATCCTGCGAGTAGGAGGAGCAGTGTGGTGTTTGAAGCTGGCGTCTTTCCCAAAAACACCGGGCACACCTGTAGTCTAAATTGCCAGTCTTGTCCCCTATCCCCCTCTTCTGTACTAACCAACCCCCCTTTAGCCTCAAAACACTTCCGTCCACACTTCAAAGCACCCTCAATCAAAAGCACATCTCTCGCTATTTTGACAATAGGGCCCAGGAGACAAAATCAACAAACTCTCACAGTCTGACTGCAGAATTAGATATTTATCGATATTTATATTTACGTTTCTCCAAACGTCAAATTTAGAAGGTTAGGTGTTAAGGTTTTGGATAAGGTTAAAACATAAAGTTTAGGCATTCATTCATTCATTCATACATTTAAACAAATAAAAAATAAAAGTGTCCACCACTGGGATCAAAACCCAGCCTTCTGATCTAACCACATGACTCTGGATCAGAAGGGTGTTTGATCCCAGTGGTCAACCTGGACTCAGGGGTAAATGTAACATAGTAAATGTAAATTAGAATGATGTGTATGTTTCGTATGGTATGTATTAATTTGTGGATGTCCATCATTCATTTCATATGATATGTTATGAATTGCAATTTGTACAATATGTTTCGAATTAGTAAAATGTATGATATGTTAAAAAGAAAATTGTGGCTAACATTAGCTAGGTGGCTAATGTTAGTTAAGCTGAAGGTTAGGGTTAAGGTTAGGGTTAAAGTTAGGGTTAAGGTTAGGAGTTAGGTTAAAGAGGTAAGGTTAGGGTTTGGGGAAGGGTTAGCTAACAAGCTAAGTAGTTTAAAAGTAGCTAAAAAGTAGTAAGTAGTTGCAAAGTTGCTAAAGTTGTCCTTGATGAGATTCAAACAAGCAACCTTTGGGTTGCTAGACGTTCACATCGTACGCCCACCCACCCACCCCGATCAACCAACCTGCTATTGTTTTTGCCTTATGCAATCTTCGGTCTTATGTAACCACACCAAATGTAACATATCATACTAATTTGATTGTCCAGGATTTACATTTACTATGTTACGTCTAGTCTATGAGACCAGGCTGCAGTGGGGAACACTTGTTTAATTTTTTTCCCCAAACCTTAACCCTTACCTTAGCCATTCGGAATGAATGTCTTAACTTAACGTTTTAACCCTATACAAAACCATAACCTTAACCTTCTAAATTGTACTTTTGGAACAACTTCAAAATGTGATGTTTGGAGAAACGGAACGATGCTGAGCAGAAGATATGTGCTAGTAGAGTAGTGGCCTGAGGGCACACACTTAATGTGTTGTGAAAAGTGTTATGAAATATAATGTCATGTAATATTTGTAATTGTATATAACTGCCTTAATGTTGCTGGACCCCAGGAAGAGTAGCTGCTGCCTTGGCAGGAACTAATGGCGATCCATAATAATTACAAATACAAAACACACACACACAATAGAGTGACAACTACTGGGCTATGAGTTCTTACCAACCATGAGAGCTGACCAGGAACAATACCTGGTCCAACAGTCATTACATGATTCATTCCATACCTATAACACAGACACGACTAATGATTGTAGATCTGTGTACCTATATGATATAACAATAAGGTTAGGTCAGTGGTATATATAGCTTATACTTACCTGTCCATTAACCAGAAAACCATGAGGACTGTCCATTATTCAGTCCATACAGCTATCAAACAGACACACTGCATCGTGACTCAACACGGATGTTTGTAAGGTTGCAATGACACATAGGCCACTGTGAGTGGTCTGGGCTTTTTAATACTTATGGTTGAACCACTGCCAAGCGGTCAATACTAATACAAAAATACGTGCTTGGTGCCACATAACACTTCGAATAAGGAAATTCACTAGGCCAGAACCACTGTGACCTGATCATACGGGAGCAGTGTTATTCCTAATGTGTGTTTGTGTTTGTACACCTGGCTCTGTGTCACTTAAAATGTACTGGGTGTCCAGTTTAATTGTTTGGGGTCAGGGGTCGTTCAGAAGGTGTGGGCACTGTGTGTCCCATATACACGGGTCAGCAAGGCCGCTCAGGTTACCTGCACGTGTTTATCTATGTGTGTGTTTCCGTGTGTGTTTGTGAGTGGTGTGTGAGTGTTTGTGTGTCTGTGAGTGTTTGTGTGTATGTGTGTCACCAGGGGTTGGATCTCTGCATCCCAGCGCCCCAACGGAGTGTTTTCCTACTCATTCCTCAAACATGAATATCAGCATTTAGTGTTGTTGCAACGGGATGTTTGTGTCTGTCAGATGTTCTTCCTGTGTGTTACGTCACACACACACACACACACACACACACACACACACACACACACACACACACACACACACACACACACACACACACACACACACACACACGCACGCACGCACGCACACACACTCATTAGGTGGAGGAAGAGGTCGAGCCACATTGCTGGTTTGTCAACACGTCGATGATCTGCAACCTAATTTTAATACAAGTGTGTCAGACGAACATGTTTTTACATGCATTGATGCACACACACTCACACACGCACGCACACACACATTAAAGACCAGTGTTTTTTCTTGTGCTTTGGTCACCAATTGTTTCAGGAAAACAAGGTTTGAGCCAAATAAGTGGGCGATGACATGTGGCCTTAGATCCAGGTAATAAACATAATGTCAAAGTGCCCAGCGAAGTGTCTTCAAGCACCAGTGTCTCTCTTCTTTTCCCCTTTATTTGTCTCTGTTTAATCTTTCAGGGGTTTTGTTCTTTAAAAGCACATTTATGACCATGATTGATCTAGTTGGGAGTGAATCATTTGTCGTCGGGGACGACGGGGTGGTTGCTGGGTGCCACCGAGTCTAGCCTGGTCTCGTGTGTCACTCTGAGCTGTCGCCTGTCGATCACAATGTTCCTGTCCCCACGGCTGCACCTCTGCTGTCATTAACCTGTGTGTGTGTATGTGTATGTGTGTGTGTGTGTGTGTGTGTGTGT
>QNTS01008546.1:8168-51259 GCA_003317085.1 Hucho hucho | reverse complement strand
ATATATATATATATATATATATATATATATATATATATAAAAAGGATTGTAAAATGTAACTTTGTCACCTTGCAAACAGGTTGATAACTGCACAATTCCCTTCCATTCATGATCCCATTTCTTATGTGCTAAAGGGTCATCGCTCTTGGAAAGCCTGCAGAATGAGGAGGACCATGAGGTCATGGACTTCTTTAAATGAGGAACTACTTGAAGACGAAGGGTATGAGACTGAGACACACACACACACACACAGGACAGGCAGGTGAACATCGACTGGCAGAGAAGCAGTTGAACTGGTTCCCCCCTAACCCTCCTAGGTTGATGCTGATGGAGGTGGCTGCTGTACATACCAAACTAGTGGTGCAGGTCATAGAAATGCTCTAGCCTGGTCCCAGATCCCTCTAGCCTGGTCTTGCTAATGCCTAATGTATTATAGTTGTCATGCCATGTTACCATAGGTGCTGGCTATACATAAGAGTTGGCTATATAGCACAAATCTATCAAAGAACAAGCTAACATTTGGCTGATTGTCAGAACAGAAAGAGTGAAACTTCAGTGTACTTGAGGATGACTCTAGAATCTTTTTACTTTGTTACAGGAAAGATAGAAAGGAGAATAAGAAGTGGTTTGCTTGTTTGGCACCTGAATGCGAGGGCAAGCGGTTGTGTGTCGGTTGTGTTACGGTTATGATAGTAATGTAGGCCCTAACTTGCACTTTGTTTTCAGGTTTGAATGAGAATATATTATCCTTAACCTTATTCTTTCAATAAAGTTATTTTTAATTAATATTATATTACTTGTGTATGTCTGTCCTTATCTTATGTAGGACACAATGCTTTCTGTAATTTGATATACTATCTGCACCAAGAATTTTTGAAAAGTGCCATCAGTCACTAAAACATGTGTTCCTTATTTTGTAAGGATCAGAATAGAAATAACTTTTACTGTGAACGAGTTATACCTTCCAGAGCTTGAGTTCTAAAACAATAACTTGAAAAGATACACAGCTAGCAGATTTGATTCTGTTAGTCAATTTCATACTCTTTGTTTAAGTATTAAGATTCTCCTTTAGTAATACAATTGTTGGTACAGAGTACAGTATATGATAGCTCTCCCCAGGTTCTGCCAGGTGTCTAAGACATCCTTCAGCTTATATAGGTATAGGTTCATAACAAGGTGACATTTCACAACAGATCATAATAAGCATCTTCTGCCAGATAAGCATCTTCTGCCAGGTGGCGGTTTCCATCAGGCCTGCGGTGGCCTTGTGTTCTCAGAAAACCAGTCGTATTCTCAGAACCTCAGACAGTCACAGTGGGACCCAGACAGGAGTATGAGCGTAGGCGGCTTCCGCCTTCTAACAGTGTCCGCAGGGCACATCACTCAAAACAGGTGTTAACACACACACACACACACACACACACACACACACACACACACACACACACACACACACACACACACACACACAGAGGTCACCTAAGAGGAGATCTTACAGTTTATCATAACACAATTTATTAACCCTTTAAAAGGTATGAGGCCTTGGTTTAACCCTTGGATTCCTTGGAAATTGTGGGAATGTACGTTTTTTTTGTTTCCCATTGGTTCTGGGAACGAAGCCGCAAGTTTCCTGACAGGTAAAACTGAATGTTTTTTAAATGTTCTGAGAACGGAAGTGAACATTTCGCCTGTTCTGGAAAAAAAAAAAAAAGGTAGGTTGCAGGGAGGTTCTGAGAATGTTTTACTCTGGTTCTATTAAAGTTTTCCTGGGAGGTTTTATTAACACTGAGAACAGAAATGATAGGTTATTATTTTTATTTTTTAATAACTTCCTTAACTTACACTGAATGTTTCAATAAGACATTTAATAACACTGCTAGCTTATTTTGGGTTAACTTTTTGAACTCCAAGCACAGATAGGACACATGGAAATTCATTTCCTTAGGTGTGAATCATGCAAACATTTTTTTTTATTGTGACAACATCAGTGAGATTAGAACCTATAGTAAAGTACAGATACCCCCCAAAATGACTTAAGTAGTACTTTAAGGTATTTTTACTTAAGTACTTTACACCACTGGGAATTAGTCCACTGCGCCGCCAATATTGAGCTAGCATGCCTTGTTTCTTTACTCATACAAAGCTGTTCATTTTAGTCTGTCCAAACAAACCTCTTTTCAAAGGAAACAAGAACTTATTAAGATCAGGTGTGTCCATTTAGTGGGTGAGGCCAACACACCTGAAAACACTTAAGATACAGAAAGTTTTGTTGATGCTGAGAATGGAATGTATATGTTTTTAAATAACATTCTAAGAATGTTCTCTGAACTTAACCAAAGTTTTCTTAACAGTCTGAGGACAGAATGTATGTTCTTAAATAACATTCTTAGAAAGTACAACCCTGCATCCCACTGCTGGCTTGCCTCTGAAACTAAGCAGGGTTAGTCCCTGGATGGGATACCAGATGCTGTTGGAGTGCCAGTAGGAGGCCCTCTATCCTCTGGTCTAAAATAAAAAATATCCCAATGACCCAGGGCAGTGATTGGGGACGTTGCCCTGTGTAGAGTCCCGTCTTTCCGATGGGAGGTTAAACGGATCTCCTGACTCTCTGTGGACTCTAGGGGTGTTAACCTTGGTGTCCTGGCTAAATTCCCAATTGGCCCTCATACCGTCATGGCCGCCTAATCATCCCCAGCATCCAATTGGCTCATTCATCCCCCTGTAACTGTTCCCTAGGTTGTTGCTGTAAATGAGAATGTGTTCTCAGTCATCTTACCTGGTAAAATAAATAAATGCAAAGTACAGTAGTAGAAATAATAGAATGAGCTATGTTAAGTATACCGTTTTCAAATATGCAGTACAAATCACCTTGGCAAAATGGATAAAATTGCAGGAAGTTAGCTTCCGGACCAGAATCCGTAATATAAATATATTCAGTGCCTTTGAAAAGTATTCAGACCCCTTGATTTGTTTTCCACATTTTGTTAGGTTACAGCTTTATTCTAAAATGGATTAAATCGTTTTTTCCCCTCACAAATCAACACAAAATACCCCATAATGACAAAGTAAAAAGTTGTATTTTTTCAAATGTATAAAAAATAAAATACTGAAATATCACATTTACATAAATATTCAGATCCTTTACTCAGTACTTTGTTGGGTATGACGCTACAAGCTTGGCACACCTGTATTTGGGAAGTTTCTCCCAGTCTTCTCTGCAGATCGTCTCAAGCTCTGTCAGGTTGGATGGGGAGCGTAGCTGCACAGCTATTTTCATGTCTCTCCAGAGATGGTAGATCGGGTTCAAGTCCAAGCTCTGGCTGGGCCACTCAAGGACATTCAGAGACTTGTCCTTGAGTGGTTTGGCTGGTGTAGGCCGTCAATGCAAATAAGAATTTGTTCTTAACCGACTTACCTAGTTAAATAAAGTTTGAATAAAACAAATTACTTGGCTGTGTGCTTAGGGTCATTGTCCTGTTGGAAGGTGAACCTCATTGGTTACATACACATGGTTAGCAGATGTTATTGCGAATGTAGCAAAATGCTTGTGCTTCTAGTCCCGACAGTGCAGCAATATCAACAAGTAATATAACAATTCCACAACAACTACCTAATACACACAAATTATAGGGATGGAATAATAATATGTACATATAAATATATGGATGAGTGATGACCGAGCGGCATAGGCAAGATAAAATAGATGGTATAAAATACAGTATATTCATATGGGATGAGTAATGCAAGATATGTAAACATTATTAAAGTGGCATTAATAAAGTGACTAGTGATCCATTTGTTAGAGTGGCCAATGATTTCAAGTCTGTATGTAAGCAGCTGTCTGAGGTCCCAGTCTGAGCGCTCTGGAGCAGGTTTTTACCAAGGATCTTTCTGGACATCTGTTCATCTTTGCCTCTCCTGACTAGTCTCACAGTCCCTGCTGCTGAAAAACATCCCCACAGCATGATGCTGCCACCACCATGCTTCACCGTAGGAATGGTGGCAGGTTTACTCCAGACGTGACGCTTGGCATTCAGGCCAAAGAGTTCAATCTTGGTTACATCAGACCAGAGAATCTTGTTTCTCATGGTCTGAGATTCTTTTAGGTGCCTTTTGGAAAACTCCAAGCGGACTGTTGTGCCTTTTACTGAGGAGTGGCTTCTGTTTGCCTGCTCTACCATAAAGGCCTGATTGGTGGAGTGCTGCAGAGATGGTTGTCCTTCTGGAAGGTTCTCCCATCTCCACAGAGGAACTCTAGAGCTCTGTCAGATGACCATCGGGTTCTTGGTCACCTCCCTGACCAAGGCCTTTCTCCCCTGGTTGCTCAGTTTGGCCAGGCGGCCAGCTCTAGGAAGAGTCTTGGTGATTCCAAATTTATTCCATTTAAGAATGATGGAGACATTTTTTGGTACCCTTCCCCAGATCTGTGCCTCAACACAATCCTGTCTCGGAGCTCTACGGACAATTCCTTCGACCTCATGGCTTGGTTTTTACTCTGCCATGCATTGTCAACTGTGGGACCTTATATAGACAGCTGTGTGCCTTTCCAAATCATGTCCAATCAATTGAATTTACCACAGGTGGACTCCAATCAAGTTGTAGAAACATCTCAAGGATGATCAATGGAAACAGGATGTACCTGAGCTCAATTTTGAGTCTCATAGCAAAGGGTCTGAATACTTAAGTAAATACAGTAAAAACCTGTTTTCACTTTGTCATTGTGGGGTATTGTGTGTAGATTGCTGACAATTTTTATTTAATGAATCCATTTAAGAATAAGGCTGTAACGTAACAAAATGTGGAAAAAGTCAAGGGGTCTGAATACTTTATGAAGGCACTGTGAATGGTGAATAGAAAATGTCTGTACAGCAATAGTTTTATATAGGATGAGCCATGACAAGAATACAGTATATACATATAAAGTGGGTAAAACTGTATGTAAACATTATTAAAGTGACCAGTGTTCAATGACTATGTACAGTTGAAGTCGGAAGTTTACATTAAAACTCGTTTTTCAACCTCTCCACAAATTTCTTGTTAACAAACTATAGTTTTGGCATGACACAAGTAATTTTTACAACAATTGTTTACAGACAGATTATTTCACTTATAATTCATTGTATCACAATTCCAGTGGGTCAGAAGTTTACATACACTAAGTTGATTGTGCCTTTAAACAGCTTGGAAAATTCCAGAAAATGATGTCATGGCTTTAGAAGCTTCTGATAGGCTAGTTGACATAATTTGAGTCAATTGGATGTGTACCTGTGGATGTATTTCAAGGCCTACCTTCAAACTCAGTGCCTCTTTTCTTGACATCATGGGAAAATCAAAATCAGCCAAGACCAACTGTAGACCAACACAAGTCTGGTTCATCCTTGGAGCAATTTCCAAATGCCTGAAGGTACCACGTTCATCTGTACAAACAATAGTACGCAAGTATAAACACCATGGGACCACGCAGCCGTCATACCGCTCAGGAAGGAGACGCGTTCTGTCTCCTAGAGATGAACGTACTTTGGTGCGAAAAGTGCAAATCAATTCCAGAACAACATCAAAGGACCTTGTGAAGATGCTGGAGGAAACAGGTACAAAAGTATCTATATCCACAGTAAAACGAGTCCTATATCAACATAACCTGAAAGGCCGCTCAGCAAGGAAGAAGCCACTGCTCCAAAACCGCCATAAAAAAGCCAGACTACGGGTTGCAACTGCACATGGGGACAAAGATCGTACTTTTTGGAAAAATGTCCTCTGGTCTGATGAAACAATTATGTTTGGAGGAAAAAGGGGGAGGCTTGCAAGCCGAAGAACACCATTCCCACCGTGAAGCATGGGGGTGGCAGCATCATGTTGTGGGGTGCTTTTCTGCAGGGTGGACTGGTGCACTTCACAAAATATATGGCATCATGAAGAAGGAAAATTATGTGGATATATTGAAGCAACATCTCAAAACATCAGTCAGAAAGTTAAAGCTTGGTCGCAAATGGGTCTTCCATATGGACAATGACCCCAAGCATACTTCCAAAGTTGTGGCAAAATGGCTTAAGGACAACAAAGTCAAGGTATTGGAGTGGCCATCACAAAGCCCTGACCTCAATCCTATAGAAAATGTGTGGGCAGAACTGAAAAAGCGTGTACGAGCAAGGAGGCCTACAAACCTGACTCAGTTACACCAGCCCTGTCAGGAGGAATGGGCCAAAATTCACCCAACTTATTGTGGGAAGCTTGTGGAAGGATACCTGAAACGTTTGTCCCAAGTTAAACAATTTTAAAGGCAGTGCTACCAAATACTAATTGAGTGTATGTAAACTTCTGACCCACTGGGAATGTGATGAAAGAAATAAAAGCTGAAATAAATAATTCTCTCTACTATGTGACATTTCACATTCTTAAAATAAAGTGGTGTTCCTAACTGACCTAAGACATGGAATTTTTACTAGGATAAAATGTCAGGAATTGTGAAAAACTGAGTTTAAATGTATTTGGCTAAGGTGAATGTAAAATTCCGACTTCAACTATACATTTGGCAGCAGTCTCTAAGGTGTCGGGTAGAGTTCCGGGTGGTAGCTGGCTTGTGACAGTGTCTAAGGTTCAGGGCAGGGTACTGATGACTGTTTAACAGTCTGATGGCCTGGAAATACATGCTGTGTATCAGTTTCTCGGTTCCAGTTTTGATGCACCTGTGCTGTCTCCGCCTTCTAGATGGTAGTGGGGTGAACAGGCTGTGGTTGGGGTGGCTGAGCTTCCTTAATGATCTTCTGGGCCTTTCTGTGACACCGGGTGCTGTATATGTCCTGGAGGGCATTCTGGTGACCTATTGAAAACAGTATAACAATGATATAGCAAATTAAGATGTGTGATGTATGCCTTTTGTTTTGATGAGAAAACAAAGCAGCACACACACCATGTGCCTTTGTTTTTTGAAGGGGTAAGGGGGTGGTCTCTAGATACTTCTATTAGCCAATCAGGGCTGTATATGCAAATATATTTACACAATGCAAAGCGGTAAAGAAATATAAACAAATCAATTGAAATAATAACTATATTTGAAAACGATACTTGTACAAAAATCAACACGATGATAATTTCCACTGTGTACAAATACTGTATATTATTAACTATGTTTGAAAGTACAGTATTTTTGGTATTTGTTTTTGAGTGGAAGTAGCTCTCCACGTCAGATCCTGTTACAAGATAAACATAGATCCTTCATAGACAACTCTGGTTGCTTCCTCTTTCGGCTGTCGTTAATGCTAGCTAGTAAAATTAACTAAACTCTCATCATTGTCGGACAACTTAAAATGGGTAGTTGATACAATGATTAGATTAATACTAAATGTATCAATTTGTGAAGAATTGCTCATGGATAATCTGTATAAACTGCCAACCTTTCCTCCGGGTCGTGGGTTTGCTAGCTAAAGACGTTAGCTGCTAGCTATCCTAGTAGCTAGCTAGCTAGATCAGTTGGCGAACTCAGCTCGGCCAGCTACGGGAGAATAACAACTAGCTAATCCAGCCACTTGTCAGCACAGTTCATTGTAGCTAGCTACATAAGCTTGACCGTTAACGTTATCTAAAGAGAATGGCGTCGTCATTTGTGATTGGAAACACATTTCGAGAGAGGGTAAAATACTTGCTGGAGAACGATGAGGTTTCAGTTCCAACGGAACTACAGAAAGAAGTGGAGGATATTCTTCAACAGGAACAACCATCAACTCTGTCCTTCAGAACTGCAAGAAAACTTAATAAATGTCTGCAAGACAATGGTATCTATAAACACAGTTATACAACACATATCTTACATTTCATGAATTGAAGTACTAGCCTATGTGTGATTTTCCTTCATTTCAGGTCAACCTTTCTACCTTCACGAGTTGTTAGAGGACAGCTCATTGCACCTGCCTAAGGTTGAAATGCCCCCCAGAGTAAGTGAGACCTCGATGTATGTTTATTCCTTCAGTCCCTTCATTTGATCTCCATCACGAGGACTACATTAAAGTCGTACACACTCTTTGTGACAGAACCCTATGCTTGTGGCTCGTCTGGAACGAATCAAAGCCAAGTTGGCCAATGAAGAATACAACAGGATCACACGGAATGTAAACACTCAGGTGAATTGCACAGTGCACACTCAGCATGTAGCCTACTGTATGTATTCGATTAACATATGGCAGCCAGCTTAAATGCATGATAGTGTTTAATGTATGGGTTGTTGTTGATTCATGCGAGTACTTCTCTCCCTCCAGCAAATTCATCGGCGTGAGACACTGGCGGACTTTGGGAGAGAAGGTTGCTATGGGTTACAAACACTTGCATGCAATCTGTCTCTAATATTCTTACTATCCTCGTCATCTACCTTTAGCTCAACCCTCCCTCCCTCTAATGTGTGTGTGTATGTGTGGTCTGTCTAGTGCGCTCAGCCAAAGCTGCAGTTGTGACGGTCTTAAACTTCCTAGTGACAGTGGTGGCGACGTTCGCTTGCTCCTATCTCGGCAGTCAATACCTCTTCACAGAGATAACGGCGGTAAGAATCCATACAAAGATCCCTCACTCTTACAAGCTGGGCAAGTATAAGCCCCCATTTCCTGACAAGATTAATTGTGTCACTTAAACCTTGATTGCAAGGGTTAAGCTAGTACTGCATTGTGTTGTACATGGACAGAAATATTGTTTGAAAATGTAATCACAAAGTAAGCTTTATTTCAAAACCCCTTTAACCCTGTTTAAGAATCAGTATCTTTGTTGACATGTTTGCTTGTGTGTTTCAGAGGGTGATATCTGCAGTGATTGCTGCGTCCGTAGTCGGCCTGGCAGAGCTGTATGTTCTGGTACGAACCATGGAGGGAGAGCTAGGAGAACCATAGCACCAGTCAGTGTTCTTATTATCAACAAAACACTTTCCTGGAGAACAATGCCCTTATCTGACCCACCAGTGGACTTCAAAACAGAAATCGAAGGGGTTGAGTGAAGTTGATGTACAGCTTTGACATAACCCCAAAACTATTGATAAGAATTGTCCCACGTTTCACATTTTGAAAACCGATTGGTGTGAAGATCTTGAATGTGACCCAGATGTAAAAGTTTGTGCTTTACCATCGCTGCTCTATGATGAAGTTAAATCCATGTTTAACAACTTATTTATTTAGTAATGTGGACAAAAGTTTTTTTAACGTCCATTCGGCCTGTTAAATTGCCCCCCTTCATAACATTTGTTTTATAATTTCCTACTTAGATGGGACAGGGATTTCTTTTCATACACTAGCTTATTCATACTGTACTTTTACGCTCCTTCAGTGTGTCTTGTTTGTCTATTCAATAAAATTGGCACCCAGGTAATTCAACTCTGAGTTCAGTTTCATTCAATATAAATATTCAGTACCAGTCAAATGTTTGGACACACCTACTCATTCAAGGTTTTTCTTTACATTGACTAGTTTCTACATTGTAGAATAATAGTGAAGACCTCAACTATGAAATAAAACATGGAATCATGTAGTAACCAAAACATTGTTAAACAAATGGTCGGCATTTGAATATAAGGAATTATAGGTCAGGTGAACATGGTTACACCATGAGTCATTAATCATGAAGCATACACCCCCGCCCTCCTTCCCAGAGAGATGTTTCTGTCTGCGCGACGCATGAAGAAACCCAGTGGCTGTACCGACTCCCACAACATGTCCCGAGAGAGACATGTTTCTGTGAAACAATGTATTTATATTTTAGATTCTTCAAAGTAGCCACCCTTTACCTTGATGACAGCTTTGTACACTCTTGGCATTCTCTCAACCAGCTTCATGAGGAATGCTTTTCCAACAGTCTTGAAGGAGTTCCCACATGTTGAGCACTTGTTGGCTGCTTTTCCTTCACTCTGCAGTCCAACTCATCCCTAATCATCTCAATTGGGTGGAGGCCAGGTCATCTGATGCAGCACTCCATCACTCTCCTTGGTCAAATAGCCCTTACACAGCCTGGTGGTGTGTTGGGTCATTGTCCTGTTGAAAAACACATGATAGTCCCACTAAGCGCAAACCAAATGGGATGGCGTATTGCTGCAGAATGTTGTGGTAGCCATGCTGGTTAAGTGTGCCTTGAATTCTAAATAAATCGTAGACAGTGTCACCAGCAAAGCACCATCACACCACCTCCTCCATGCTTCACGGTGGGAACCACACATGCGGAGATCCGTTCACCTACTCTGCGTCTCACAAAGACAAGGCGGTTGGATCCAAAAATTGCAAATTTGGACTCATCAGACCAAAGGACAGATTTCCACAGGAATAATGTCCATTACTCGTGTTTCCTGGCCCAAGCAAGTCTATTCTTATTATTGGTGTCCTTTAGTAGTGTTTTCTTTGCAGCAATTTGACCATGAAGGCCAGATTCATGCAGTCTCCTCTGAACAGTTGATGTTGATGTGTCTGTTACTTTATTTGGGCTGCAATTTCTGAGGCTGTTAACTAATGAACTTATCCTCTGCAGCAGAGGTAAGTCTGGGTCCTCCTTTCCTGTGGCGGTCCTCATGAGAGACTGTTTCATCATAGCACTTGATGGTACCCAAACGTAAAGATACCTTAGGAAACCCTGTTCTAACATACAGCTAGCTGCCAGATGTGGCAGACAGTACTGTCTTCCACTGCCGATCTGCATTCATTTGTTTTGAGGTGAATTAAAGGGCAAGATGGATTTTACAGGCCAGAAACAAACAACCAATTACAGTTACCCTGGAAACTGTGTAGTACTTAAATCCCTTCCATGACAACACATGATTCAAAACAACTTTAATATGATATCTGACTATTTGGCTTGTGTTATGACTGCCCCCACCTATACTGTATCTCTGGACAATTTCCTTTCAGTCCTGTCCTTTCATATCAGTTCAGAGATTAAAGGATGTAATTGCATCTGGAATACAAAAACGTATCTGAAAGATCTGAGATTTGACACCAGGATTAAGGGTTTATTGAAAGATTATTTGGTATTAAAGATGATTATGATATGCAGAGATCACTGTCCAGCAGGCCGGGGTGAACTGTCATAGTGCTCTTGTCATATCTTGACTGTATTACTCACATGTAATACTTCACTGGAGACCTTAAACCCAGCTAGAGTTAAAGAGTTGGTAAGCTGATAGACCCTGAGCTTCAGTTTTAATTTATTTCTTATTATTAATTTTTTCCTCTGGGGAACAAAATATTTTTGGGGCGAAAATAATTATATCTGTCGCGGTATCTTGCCACAAGGAATCATTTTAATCAGGATATTTTGAGAGATAATACTCCATTAAACGTTGAATCAAATCGGCCTAGAATGAAGAAACAGACCTAATGGATCTATGATAGCTGATTCTATGTCAGGTAGAATACAAATACCTCAGTAAACAACTACTGTATGTAATGTTACACTATGTTATGCATATTTGTCCTCTTGTTCTCATAGCAGAAAGCTGCTTGCCCATCAAAGACCCTACAAAGTAATACTATGAGAGGGCTATCCTACAGGTAACCCCATCTCTGTAACCATATAGTATTATTTGACTGTTTTAACCCTTGTGTTCATGTTTTTGTTATTCACCCACTGTTCGCGGGTCTGATGGACCCACTACATTATTGGGTTTTTAAAACAATACAGCCGGAACAATTTATGTAAAAATATTTAGTACTTAGATGTTGACTTATAGACAGCATACGTGGTTAATATTTGCCATTTACCTCTGCTAGATCACATTTATCCAATCTGGGTTCAACGCCATCCAGATGACAACCGCGTTGTACGCCAAGATGTTGAAGAATATCACAAGTGGCCAGTGCAGGGTGTTCCTTCTTTTGAAGTTGTAGTCAGTCACCAGCTTGTCTAAATTGTCCACCCCTCCTTTTGTGGCATTGTAATCCATTATGATTTCTGGTTTTTGATGTTCCTGGCCACAGATTCTCCCCTCCCTATGCAGCATACTCATGAGTACCACATTTTTGCCATTCTTTGGCACGTAGGACAGTAGGCATGTGTCGGCCGTGAACACAAACTTAGAGTAATTGATAGGCCTGTTCCGTGTACTCAACAGCTGAGGTGGGAGCTCTGGCTTGTTTTTTCATATTGTTCCTACCGTCGTCAGCTTCCTCTTGAGGAGCTCATGTCCCAGCTTGTGCGAAGTAAAACAGTTATTGCGTGTGATGTTGTGGCCACGGAGTACCTGTGTTACGTCCAGGACAACCCGCATCCCTTGGTTCTTCTCAGGAGCTCATCCATCTGGTTTCCCTGTATACACTTGCAAGTTCCACGCATAGGATGAAGCAGCATCACAGGCAGCCCAGATCTTGGTTCCATATTTTTAGACGGTATGTACTGAATGAAGGGGCAGAGGCCCCTAAATGGCATATGCTGCTCATCAGCAGTAACGTTGGGTCTAGGGTTGTTAAACAGGGGAAGGCGATCACTTGTCCCACACTGACCTGATTGTAGCTAGCTTGTCTCTCTGCCGCCGAGCTGGTCTGGTGTCTCGGTTATCAAAGCGGATAATCCTAGAGATAATGTGGAAGTTTTCCAGAGACATTATTGCAATGAAAAGTTTTCTGCCAGTTTCTGCAACCCACAGGGATTCTGTGGATTCCCCATTGGATCTGAAAACACCAGCAAGGATAAGAACCCCAAAGTATGCCTGTAAATGAGTTTGGTTCATCTCCTTCCATCTCTCTCCAAAAACACGCCTTCCCTCCAAATTAGTGCAGTCCAGAATGATTTTCTGGATGGTGTCTGGAATGAACAGTTCAAAAGAAGACTTTATGTCCTGCACAAGAGTAACTGCCATCCGCGTCGGCCCTGGTTGCATCCTAATCACATGCGAGGTGGCTCGTTCCTTGGGCAATTTTTTGACATCCATATTTCTCCTGCAGGCTGCTGATGAGCTGCTGGCTGACGGGCTGGTCCTGGGGCTGGATGAAGGTCAATCTCAACCTCTTCTTCCAACTCACTGTCAGACTCCGAATTGACAGAGACATGATCCTCATATTCTGAAAATTCTTCATCTTCCAAAGTGAAAGACGCTCCTTCCACACTAGCTTCTCTCTCTGCAAAAAATATTGTTAAGGCCCTCTGAGCAGAGATACTTTTTGCCATACTGATTATAATCTGCACCCGGCACAGCCAGAAGAGGACTGGCCACCCCTCACAGCCTGGTTCCTCTCTAGGTTTCTTCCTAGGTTTTGGCCTTTCTAGGGAGTTTTTCCTAGCCACCGTGCTTTTAAACCTGCATTGCTTGCTGTTTGGGGTTTTAGGCTGGGTTTCTGTACAGCACTCTGTGACATCAGCTGATGTAAGAAGGGCTTTATAAATAAATTTGATTTGATTTGATTTGATTGATTGTGGTAAGGAGCCACACATTGTTGTGTCCCTCCCCTAATTTGCACCTGGCTGGGGTAGAGTGTGGTAAAATACAGAATTTTTTACAATGTATTGAAGTAATTTATCGAAATAATTTATTGTAATAACATTGTGCAGGTTCCCGCAATACATTTTGTAGTTTCACACACTACAAAAGGTAAAGATTGTGAGTAAAGCAGGTGACAGGCAGACAGGCAGGGTGACAGATAGGTTCTTGGTGCTATGTTGAAAAAGCAGGCCCAGGGAGGAGGAAGACAGAGTGAAGGCACACAGAAAACCTTTTTGTTTCATTTTTACTTGTTTTCACCTACACACACACTTTTCCACATTTTTATTACCCTTGGGTCCAGTGGACCCGAACACCACATATGTAATAGAAATATGTGGGCAGTGGTGTAAAGTACTTAAGTAAAAATACTTTAAAGTACTACTTAAGTTGTTTTTTTGGGGTATCTGTAAGTTACTTTACTAGTTATATTTATGGCTACTTTTACTTCACTACATTCCTAAAGAAAATAATTTACTTTTTACTCCATACATTTTCCCTGAAACCCAAAAGTACTTGTAAATGGTCCAATTCACACACTTATCAAGAGAACATCCCTGGTCATCCCTACTGCCTCTGATCTGGCAGACTCACTAAACACAAATGCTTGGTTTGTAAACTATGTCTGAGTGTTGGAGTGTGCCCCTGGCTATCCATAAATAATATAAAAAATAAAACAGTGCCATCTGGTTTGCTTAATATAAGGAAGTTGAAATGATTTGTACTTTTATTTTTGATACTTAACTACATTTTAGCAGTTCCATTTACTTTTGATAATTAAGTATATTTAAAACCTAAATACTTTTAGACTTTTACTCAAGTAGTATTTTACTGGGTGACTTTCACCTTCTATTAAGCTATCTTTACTTTTAACTCAAGTATGACAATGTAATAGTTTTTTCCACCAATGTGTGTAGGGGGTGCACAGCATGCACTCAATGAAAATGTGTTATTTTACATGTTCTTCATAGAAAATGAGCCAAGGCCAATGAGTGTCAAGTTGGGAAAATGATTAATTGTATAATTTTTCTTTTAGTAAACACTGAACATGGGTCCCACAGACCCGAACACCACACAATGGTTAACAATATCATATAGAACTTCAAATCAATCATTACCATGGTGAAATAAATCAATGTATTACTCTTTGGATGAAGTAAACATACATATTACAATTATTCACAAGCTAATGAAAGATACAAGATCCACACATTTAACAACAAAATCAAAAAAGAAACAAAATGTTACAGTTGTGGAGAAACAGACAACACACACATAGAGCCTTCAGAAAGTATACACACCCCTTGACCTTTTCCACATTTTGTTCTGTTACTGCCTGAATTTAAAAGGGATTCAATTGAGATGTATCATTGACCTACACACAATATTCCATAAAGTCAAAGTGTAATTATATTTTTAGACATTAGTACAAAAGCTGAAATGTCTTGAGTCAATAAGTATTTAATCCCTTTGTTATAGCGAGCCCAAATAAGTTCAGGTGTAAAAATATGCTTAACAATTCACGATAAGTTGCATAGACTCACTCTGTGTGCAATAATAGTGTTTAACATGATTTTTGAATGACTACCTCATCTCTGTACCCCACACATACAATTATCTGTAAGGTCCCTCAGTTGAGCAGTGAATTTCACAAAGACCAGGGATGCCTCGAAAAGAAGGGTACCTATTGGTAGATGGAAAAAATTAGAGAGAAAAAAGCAGACACTGAATATCCGTTTGAGCATGGTGAAGTTATTAATTACACTTTGGATGGTGTATCAATAGACTTAGTCACTGCAAAGATACAGGCGTCCTTCCTAACTCAGTTGACGGAGAGGATGGAAACTGCTCAGGGATTTCACCATGAGGCCAATATACCTTTAAAACAGTTACAGAGTTTAATGGCTGTGATAGAAGAAAACTGATGACGGATCAACAGCCAGGACTCAAACCAGGGTGTCTGTAGTGACGCCTCTAGCACTGAGATGCTGTGCCCCAGACCGCTGCACCACTCGGAAGCCCAATGACAGAGTGCAAAGAAGGAAGCCAGTACATAATACAAATATTCCAAAACATGTGGCCAAAAAATGTGGCAAAGAAATGTACTTCATGTCCTGAATACAAAGCGTTATGTTTGGGGCAAATCCAACACAACAACACACCACTGAGTTCCATTCTTGATATTTTGAAGCATGACGGTGGCTTCATCATGTTATGGGTATACTTGTCATCGGCAAGGACTAGGGAGTTTTTTAGGATAAAAAGAAACAGAATAAAGCTAAGCACAGGCAAAATCCTAAAGGAAAACCCTGGTTCAGTCTGCTTTCCAACAGATCCTTTCAGCAGGAGAAGGCCAAATGTACACTGGAGTTGCTTACCAAGACGACATTGAATGTTTCTGAGTAGCCTAGTTACAGTTTTGACTTAAATCGTCTTGAAAATCTATGGAAAGACTTGAAAATGGCTGTCTAGCAATGATCAACAACCAACTTAAAAGAGTTTGAAGAATGTTAAAAAGAATAATGTGCAAATGGTGTACAATCCAGATGTGAAAAAGTCATAGAGACTTACCCAGAAAGACTCACAGCTGTAATCCTTGCCAAATGTGAGTCTAATATACAGTATATTGACTCAAGGGTGTGAATACTTATGTGAATGTAATATTTCTGTATTTTATTTTCAATAAAATTGCTAAAATGTCTAAAAACATGTTTTAACTTCATCATTATAGGGTATTGTATGTAGATGGGTGAGAAAAAACACAACAAAATGTGGAGAAGTCAAGGTGTGTGAATACTTTCTGAAGGCAATGTATTGGGCAAGCGCTTTAGCCTGGTGGTCCCAAATATGTTTGTGTTGTTTTGCCAATACCTGGCAAGACAGCACAACCAGAGCTGGGACCACCAGGCTATACAATAGGTAAGCAGGGGCAGAAAACTAGAACTCCAGGAAGTTGGTGACAATAGCAGCATTATAGATCAGGTCTGAGATGTATCCGATGGAGGTCTGGGGGCCCACCTGAGGATGATGACCCTGTCCTTGAGTCACATCCCAGTACATCTGCTGCGGATGGGAGGGGACAACCTGGTCCACTGAGGTTTGATGACTATATCTTGCCTGTGAGCCAGCTAGAGTCTGTGGCTTAAAGTTCCTATACCCTGAGGTGCCCACGCAGGGCTGGTTGAACCCATCCCGGTATGGCCGTGAGGAGTGTGCGTGCCTTCCAACGGGTGCAGCGGTAGTAGCAAGAGATTCCAGGTGAGATCGGTGGTCTTCCTCCCACAGTAGGGATTCTGCCAGGTTTGGGGAGACGGGTGTAAGCTGATGAGACACAGGGTTGCTGTAGAGACGGATCCAGTCGGAGTAGAACTGCTGACCATCATCACACTGAATCTGCTCTGGTCGGAACATCTCCCCCATTGTGGTTGGGGTGAAGGAGGGACCAGGGGAGGGGACTATTGGGCGAGGTAAGCATTTTGCACCTCCTCTTCCAAAAGTTGTATTGGTTGATTTGGTGAGTCTTCCATTCTTGATACTTCTTGCCCTTCTGTTTTGGAACCACACCTGTGAACAATGAGTAGAGTCAGATAAATATGTTGTTGTAGCCTAAATGCATAGATATATACGGAAAGTGTAAATATCTAACTTTAGTTATTATCACTACACAAACCTGTATCTTGCTTTCAGGTAGATGTGTATGTGCGGCCAAGCGTTCACGGAGAGTGATGTCTGGGTACGGCGTCAGAGCGAAAGCTTGTTCCAACTCAGACAATTGTGCGCGACTGAATATGGTTCTTTTGCGCTTCCTTTGGCCCTCTGTAAACCCGCTTCTCTCAGGTTCGGGTGATGAAAGTCCATTGTCATTCCTCACGTCTAAACAACAACAAAAACAACATTTTTGAGAATTGAAAATCGAGAAAAAAATGGCCAATCATATGGTTCATAGATTATTATTTAAGTAGCCTAAAATACCGTGGTAGCGTTTGAAAATTATTAGACAATTGAGGAATTACTAAACGAAGTGTACCATATATTTTCATTTTGTTTTCATCTGCATTTATGTTTATATCAATGGATATCTTTCTATATATAATAACCTTGTGGTTTTGTTTGTTTCTTTGTGTGCTATTTATTTTCCACAAAATATAGACAGAATATTGATAATTGAATTAATAAATGCTAGTCATAATAAAATAATCCTAAAGGAAACTATAAAAGACAATAAACAAATATAACTGTCACTAACCTTTACATTGATCTTGGTCTCCAAAAAGTGCAGTAAAATCCATAAATTTATTGTCAGTCAGTCTGTGTGCAGTGAATTCTTGATTGATGAAGAGAGACATAATTCCATGTACCTCTACAGCTTGGTCTGGTGATGCGTAAATGATGCGCTCAGCACTGGGTAGCGGTGCCCTCTTTTAAAGCGGGAACTCCCCTTTCAATCCCATACCGCCCACGGTCCACACCAAATTAATCTATGCACGTTCAGGTGTTATAGGCCTATAGTGGTGCCCAGTGCCCACCTCTCTAATCCTGAATTGCAGATGGTGAGCGGCAAGAAACAGATGAAAGCGGCAATGGTGTTTAAACCCGCTGTTTCCGCTGTCGCTATTGTCTGACACTCCCTGGGTCAGACTGTCAGATCTCATCCTGGGGCAATCGACTGCAAAGAGGATCCCCGTGGAGATTGGAGCGCAGGGCAGGCAGACTTTGATGGACACACAGAGCAGAGTCAATCTACATAGGCCTACTGTATCCTACCACTTGTTATTCAGCACTCAATTTGCTGTCCTGTCATTTGGCATATGCCAGCTAAAAATTAAGTGTCAAATTATGCTTTATCAATTTTTTATTTTTTACGCTGTCCTTCCCAAATTGATTTGTTGAGTTGGGCCTATAAAAAGGTACTTGCTTTCTCTCTCTCTATTCATTACAATGTTTGGATATTTTTTTTTCGGGGCGATTAGGATGAACGAAAAGTAAACTATAGCCTAACTATTATTTTATGCAGGAAAAAGCCTAGCAACTTCAAAAGCTGGTTTCACACTTTCTCTTCCTGTGTATTGAAGTCAATTAGCCTAGTGATCGATTTCCATTCCCTTGAACACCGTTCAATTTCTGAGAGAAGCTCTAAATACGCCAACGTACACAGATCCCAGAATTTACATTCCTGAACGAAGCTGGAAGGGTTTAGAGGAACACACATTGTACAAGAACCAACTCTTTATCTTCTCTTTTTTAATGAGACAATTAGTAATGATTTATATTGGCCTGCCCTACCCCTTTCCTTTTTTTGTGAAGGGATCATGCTAAATAATCATAATATTTTGGTCCTCAAATGTGTGCATTTATTGTTAAAGTAATCCCCACTGGAAGACCAAGGTTGGGGGAGCGGGGGAATCTATCAAATAGCGCACCTCTTACTTTGTCACACTACGAAATGCTACCAAATAAACCACAATTCATTCATAATACTGTAAATATATAGTTTCACAGAGATATTGTTGCCTTTTTTTCTGGTTCGTGCGAAATCGTTAAGTATAATATAAAACCAGTCTGCACACCACCAAGGTGAATTGGTTTAGTCTTGACTCTTGATTGACAGTGTTGGGGATGGGTAATGTATTGATGCTCGAGTGCCAAATCAACACAATTGCCGAGTCTTGTTTTTTTTATATATTTATATATTTATAAATGTTATGATTATTTGTGTTGTTCCAAATGTCTGAATAAAAATTACAGTTGTGTTTTTTTGTTGTTGTTGTGTGTGTGTGTGTGTGTGGGGGGGGGGGGTTAGTGTATTTTCAATGCTTTCAGACATTAATCACGATTTTAAAAAAGAATGCACAAAAATTACAAAAAGTTAACTCGAGTCAATGAATTAACTGACAGGCCTACTATAAAATGATGGCGTTCCAAAAAAAACAAAGGAGTGTGTGAAACAAGTGACAATTTATTTAGGATTTATTAATCTTTTTTTTTGTCTATGAAAATAAAATAAAATCACAACCATAACAAGAACACTATAAGAACATAGACCGTTTAACCTTTGCATCGAGTTGATTCATATGCGCAGTTCATCTTTGCAGTTCTAGCTCTTTAAATAGCAAACCATTCAACTTTATAGTGAGTGTACTTGGGTTCCTCTGTTCAGCTGATGAAAAAGCTAACTTTGGTATAGCTTTTCTATTGTGCTGCAATGCAAGGCCTTTTGTGGACACATTCGGGTCTGAGAAACCACAGTGGGACAAAAAAGTAAATGAAGCATGAACAAATACAAATCTAGAAGGAACCAAATGATGATAGCATCCCATTTAGACTGATTTGTGTCAATCCTCAGGATCCTTAGTCCTTTGTCCAGTGTTATAGGCCTACTGTTCAAGTCCTCTTGCAGCTTCTTCAACGGGACTACTTTTTCTCCCCAGCAAAGAGTTGATTCTCCCATTCTCTCAAACAGCAACTGTGCCAATATAAGCCTTAAAAATAGTCGGTCACCACAAAAAAAGGGAGAAAGATCCTTCCCCTCTGTCTGAAATGTAACACAGACTTTCAGGGAATAAAAACCCAGCCACTCATACACAAACAGGAATAATATAGCCTTTTGTATTTGTGAATAGCTGTGAGCACTCAACATAGCAGAGTGAAACATCTCTCAAACTGAAGAAACACTTCTAATACTCTGTCCATTCCAGCAGGGGGAAGTGTAGTCTCTCAGTGTGCATTTCTGCTGTCCCTGAAAGCAAGAGAGTGATGGTAGTGGTGGTGGGGCAGTGATGTCGTCGAGTAGCTGCCAGGTCATCGTTCATCACTCAAACTTGCGCAGGTGGTTGTACATGGACTGGACGTAGGTAAAGACACACATGGGGTCCGGCTTGCGTCCCATCACCATCATATCGTCCACCTCGATGAGCCGGTCACAACCCGCCTTCTCCCTGAATCAGACAGAGGGCACAGTACAAGTCAGGAGGAGTCTAGGCCTATCTATGTCATTCCTTAGTTAAGGGGGCTGATAGGTCATTAGCCTGGTCCCAGATCGGTTTGAACTGTTTTCCCAACTCATGGTCAATTGATGTTGTTGGCAAGACAGCACAAACAGACCCAGGACCAGGCTAATAGATCGCATGGAACAATGTGGACTAATTAAGCAATAAGGACCGAGGGGGTGTGGTATATGTCCAATATACCACGGCTAAGGGTTGTTCTAAACAGGACGAAAAGCGGAGTGCCTGGATACAGGCCTTAGCCGTGGTATATTGGCCATATACCACAAACCCCCAAGGTGCCTTATTGCTTTTATAAACTGGTTACCAACGTAATTAGAGCAGTAATAATACGTATTTTGTAATACCCGTAGTATACGGTCTGATATACCAAGGCTGTCAGCCAATCAGCATTCAGGGCTCGAACCACCCAGTTTCTAATTTGTGGTATAGTTCAGAAGCTCATGTGTTAGAACTATCTCTGTATGTGGTTAGAGGCACACACGATTTTGATATGCATGTTGTCTGTGTTCTGTCTGTATCCATGTGTCAGGAGGACTTTGGGAGGCTGTGTTGCAGCAGCGGTGTTCTTAGTAGTGAGGTCAGGCTGGAGGAATGTGAGAGGAGTGGATGGAAGCAGAGCAGAGGGAAAGGAAGAGGAGGTTACTCTGGGGACCGGGGAGAGGAGAGGGTATTCTCTGGCAGCGGCTGCCTCGCTGGCTTAACGTGTGGGCTCCAGACACTCTTTACCAAGATGCAACAGAAACATTGTAAGATCATCTCAGTGGTACAATGTTTTATGTATCAACACCATTTATGCAATTTCTATTTGTGTGGTGGCCAGGGACACTGTGACTCTAAATGTATTCACGCAGGTAACTTGAGGAGAGCGACATTGGAGGTGCACACGAATAGGCAGATACGTCTCTAGTCTACATAATGAATGCATGACAGAAGTGCATGGGTATGTGTATAATGCTGAGAAATACTATACAGGATGTATAGATAACACTTATTACAATGTAAAAGTCACTTACTCTGCTGTCCCGAAGGCCAGCTCAAAGTTGATTTTGCGGTCGGCAGGCGTCAGCACATTGTAGTCAAACTCAGTGGGGAAGAAGGAATGGACCAGGGCACAGAAGGCCATACCGTCACTCCAACTGGACGAGAAGTTCTGGATGTCTATGTTCTGGGGACGGAGAGACAGAGTTAAGAGTGTGTGGTTGCGTGTGCGTGGGCGCGTGTGTGTCTGGACTGTAAATGTCTCTGAGTGTGTGTGGTGCATGTGCACATGTGTTTAGTGGGGGAATACGGAGACAGTGTAAAAGAGACGTAAGAATAAACCAGACATACGAAAATAAACTATAAAAATGATTGGCTACCTATTCTAACTTCATGAAATGACCTCTCCCAGGTTTCTCTGTCGGTCCCGCTGTCATAACGGGGAAAACAGACGAGGTCTGCTGAATGGTTCTTTATCCTCAGTTCCTCTCCCTGCGTTCCTTTCTCTCCAATTGGACATGCTTCACGAATTGTGTCATTTCACGTTTTTTTGTGTCCTTAGCCTAGCCTATAAAAGCCTCAGCGTGTCAGTGGGAAAATCCAGCTTGTCATGTTTGTCGAGCGCCAGGCAAGTCTCTAGTCTGAGTGTGAGGAGGAGCAGCCTGCGGGAAGCGGCCGGTGCAGCTTGCTCTGCGGGGCCGGCCTTGGCCCGTGACAGCTCTCTGTTTCACCAGATCCACATGGACAGACTGGCACAGCTGCTGCTGCAGAGTGCATGGCAGAGTGAAGCCAACAGCCCTAGCACTGAGCCGTAACTCAAACACTCACACATGCACAGACAAGGATATGCATGCTCACACACAGACACATATACACACGCACGCACGCACGCACACACACACACACACACACACACACACACACACACACACACACACACACACACACACACACACACACACACACACACACACACACACACACACACACACACACACACACACACACACACACACACACACACACACACACACACAAATATTCAATATAATACAATAATACGCTAAGTTCAGTATGCAGCATAACCATGGCAAGGTGCTTCTCATTAGCACTTTAACGCTCCGCAACGTGCTAATGGTTTAAGCCATGGAGAAACTAGGGGAGTTATTTCACTACCCTGTTCAGGAACTAGCAAAAATGACATAGACTGCTCCTGTGTAGTGGATCCATTTCAGCTGAACAGATGACAGTTCCATATTCATTATCTTTTGTTACTGGCTGCTATAGGGCTGTATTCATAACTGGTGGACCTGATCCTAGATCAGCCTCTACTCTGAGGTGCTTTGTGAATACGGCCCAGGTCTCTGTTCCGGTGTGTAGTTGTGTTCTGTCACCACAGTCTCACCTGGTATCCTATGGTTTTGGAGCGGCACCACTCCAGAAGAATCTGCTTGATGCTGCTGGCACTAGACACACCAAAGCTCTGAGAACGCTTCAGCTTGGGCTTGGAGTCCATGGGCTTGGGCCTACTGAGAGGAGCAGGGACAGGGATCAACAAGATGAGCCAGAAAACATGACGGAAGTCGTGTCCCCATTCTCTCTCGTTCTCCCCAAGTGTACACAAGCACACACCCCTTGGTTAGGTGGTGTTTTTCCACCATTGTGAAATCCATTATGAGAGAGTGTGCAAGTGTAGAGAATTGTAATGCAACCGAAGTATGAGTTTTATTTGTATTTGTAGTTATCATGGATCCCCATTAGCTGTTGCCTTGGCAGCAGCTACTCTTCCTGGGGTCCAGAAAAATTTACAATTTTCAAAACATTATAATACATTCACAAATTTCACAACACACGGTGTGCCCTCAGGCCCCTACTCCACCACTACCACATATCTATGGTACAAAGTCCATGTGTACATGTGTGAATAGTGCCTATGTTATTGTGTGTGTGTGTGTGTATGCATGTGTCTGTGCCTGTGTTTCTTCACAGTCCCCGCTGTTCCATAATGTGTCTTTTTATCTGTTTTTTAAATCTAATTTTACTGTGGAATAGAGTTCCATTTAGTCATGGCTCTATGTAGTACTGTGCGAGTTAAGAATTACCCAGAAGAAAGGAGGGATAATATAAGGGAAAAGGAGAGGACCTATCAGTTTAGGGATGGATGGCATAGAAAGAGAGATGATGGTGGGAGGAGAGAGGGTGGTACCTGCTGGCTTCAGAATCCAGCCTTTCAAAGATGGACCGGCGGGCCTGAGCTCCAAGGTTGCGCGGCAACGTCTGTGACCTCACCAGCTCCCGCCTCCGCTCCACTTCCCTTCCAAAAGGCATGTCCCCGCCCACATATTCCACCCTGCAGGTCGGAGAACGGAGGAGTGTCACACATCAATTTGGGCCACAATGAGGCCATTCGAAATGGCAAGTGGGTTATTGCATGTGGGTTAAAGCATGGACTATCTCAATTCTCTAGGACTGAGTAAAGAATAGTTCACTCACCTGTCTGTGTTGTGTTGGATGAGGCCAGAGTAAGTCACTGACTTCGGGGGAGCAGACAAGGACTTTTCTGCAAATGACAAATCAAAGAACATATAAGGAAACGGTGGGAATAAAACATTGTGTGAGTCTGGTTAGTTCCAGTTCTAGTAACAAGCCTGACTTGATAGATCTCTCTTACCTGACAGTCGAGGAGAGCCCAGACCTCGGCTGAGACTGGGGGTCCATGTCTTCATAGACGACACTGAACAACAAAAGGACAAAGAGTGTAACAAATCAAAGGATATTATGGCTTACGGAGCAGAAGAACCATAGAAAGATATGAAAGTCGAGAGTTCAAATATTTGGTCTGGACAGCTTTTAGCTGATGTCTGGTGCCTCTTACCTGGTTGAATTGGGGATTCTTGGATGGCTTGAGGCTGGTTGTTGGCAGTAGGCTCTGATACAGGCGACGGCTGAGAGTGTACGGGACTCGTGGGAGATTCGCTCTTCATAACTGAGGGGTCAGCCGTTTTGGTTGTGGCGGTGATGGGTAGGTGTGGCATCCGCATGGCAACAGGGGCCGTGCTTTCATGAGGGACGTTGTTATTTGCTGGCGAGCTCGTTCCATGTGACACTGTCGAGTTTTCTGATTGGACAAGCATTGAGAACATAAATCCCCTCATACAGTACATGGATGGTATGTATGGCTGTATTTCTACTGTAGCTGAGATGGTAGAGAATAGAACAGGCATTACCTGGGGTAGTAGAGTGTCCATTCTCCAGTCCAGGGGATACAGGCTCAGGATCCACCTCTATTGGCTCCTCACGTTCAATACTCTACAGGAGACAGATAGAGAATCACATGAACACTTCCCACTGTACTCAGGTGTCACAATATCTTCAACAACAATATTTTGATGACAGGCCCTTTAAACATATGAATATCTTTTGGATTACATAATATGCCTGTTATCTGAGACATCATCAGATCAAGTCATTTCAGAGTGCTGACATGTTTCAAGTTCCATTAATGGCATCCATTTTCTACATTTTTATCTCATTAACAATGTTACTACCACACACCATCTATTACTTTCATTAGTAAGTGACAGGGGCTCAGTACACTGTGTGCCTGACTAACCAGCCAATCCACAGAGGAGCCTTTCAGGAAGACAACCAGAAAGTGACTGAGGGCTGTGTGATTTGTCTGTGGAGGATGTGTCATGTTTCTGTCTTGTTCTTTCTTGCTCTTTCTCTCTCTCACACATACTCACACATGCACGTATGCACGCAAGCACGCACACACACACACACATACAATACAAGTTATTATATACAGTTATTATCAAAGAAATGGTACATTCCTCCCAGTGAAAATAAAGTCAGTAATTGAGCTGTAGGGGAGAGAGGAGCCAGGTGACCTCAGCAGAGAGGAATGCTGCTGGGTTGTGTGTGTGTGTGTGTTACTGCATTAGGAGGGCCGATGGGAGCAGGGAGCTGGGAACAGCTGGCTGTCCCACTGGGAGAAGGTGATTGGGGGGAGACAAATTTCCCCCGCTCAACCATGGAAGCCCCTGAGCACCGATCAACCCTGATGCTCTGGCTGAAACTCAAAGCTCCTCCTGGCTTGGTGTATCCCAGCCATGGAAACTTTCTGTACTAAGTCACACTTCTCCTCCTGGCTTGGTGTATCCCAGCCATGGAAACTTTCTGTACTAAGTCACACTTCTCCTCCTGGCTTGGTGTATCCCAGCCATGGAAACTTTCTGTACTAAGTCACACTTCTCCTCCTGGCTTGGTGTATCCCAGCCATGGAAACTTTCTGTACTAAGTCACACTTCTCCTCCTGGCTTAGTGTATCCCAGCCATGGAAACTTTCTGTACTAAGTCACACTTCTCCTCCTGCCTTAGTGTATCCCAGCCATGGAAACTTTCTGTACTAAGTCACACTTCTCCTCCTGGCTTAGTGTATCCCAGCCATGGAAACTTTCTGTACTAAGTCACACTTCTCCTCCTGGCTGAATGGCCCACCAGACACGTGTGTGACTGTGGTGCTCTGGGCCTGAAGATAAAAGTAGGTAAATATTTTCGGGTAAAAACAATCGAACATAGAGTGTACCAACGCCTATGTTTAATCTGATCTCGGATCTCAGAAATAGTTCTGCAGCTAAACTGTATTGAGAACAGAAAGAAGGCACTTTTCAAATCATCTCTATTGTGTTTGTGCATTTCAGACAATGTTAAAACAGTGTGGAGCTCAACCCAGTGTGTGCAGTCAGCTCTGCTGTCATGAGCTGCCCAGATACAATGCTATATTAAAGAGGATGACCCGGAATCAAGGCAAACCCCACAGAGCAACAACAACACTCGTACCCATGCACGCTCAGGCAGGAGCACACAAAAGCCCCTTTCTCCGCCTTCCTGGAACAACAAATCCCCCAACCCTGAGAGTGCGTCATCGAATTATCAGTGGGGAACTATAAAATATTCGGAGGAAATCGTGGAATTAAGTAGAAAATGTGGAAAAGCCCACAGTCTGCTACACTGACTTACAAGAGAGAGAGGGGGGAGGCACACCTGACCTTAGAGAGGATAACTACCTTAGAATCTCCCCACTTAGCCCCACACAGCAGCACTGAAACCACACTCCTAAACACTACAATACCTCTGCATCTCTCTCGCTCCCTCTCTCTCCCACTCTCTCTCCCCCTCTCTCCTTCTCTCTCCCTCCCTCCCTCCCTCCCTCCCCCCTGACCTGGTTCAGCAGAGTACGGACACAAAGCATCAGGGCCAACATAGTATGAAACTAATATAGGCTGTGGTGGTAGAGTGGGGTAGAGTGGAACAGTGGGTTCTCCCAGGCACATGGCTATTTCATATGGGTGTAAATATAACAGCTGTCCCATGTGACCTTGGCCAAGAATGCCATGGGTGGGAATTCTTCCCACATGGCAACGTGCCATAGAAATGTTGATGTGCAAACAGAAGATAATCTAAGTGAATTATTATATTGCGAGTCTTGCAGTTTCAATGAAGTGGTGCAGCGTGTTACAAGGCTGACATGTCATGGCACCTAACTTTGTGACATTTCAATAAAGAGCGTTAGCTAGGTGAACTCCAATCGGGATGGAGTTGGAGATGAGGCGGTTGATTTTGAGACGATTATATGAGAGGATATTTAAGCCTGTTTTTCGTGATGACATTTGACATTCTTGGAACATTGAGTGGTTGTGGAATGGAACGTGAAAACAATGGAGGCATGCTGTGAGAGAACACTGGGCTGGGGAGTTGAGTGGGGGTATGACAGTATATTGGACACAGTGTTGGGCACAGAAACAAAGATAGATAGCTGTTATGGACAACAACACCACCCTGCCATACAATGAGCCTCACTAGTACGAATATTCACATTTTCCATTGATCACATACAAATCCTTTCCAACACAGGACGTTGTTCTATGAATGCTTCACAACATCGCTGTCTCAGTTACCATTTCCACAAAAAAACACACAAGCAAACACAATAGAAGGAAAAATCTATGTATAAACAATGCTATTGTAGACTATGGTCAACAGCATACAAACACATGCTTTCAATGTACCATCATGATGATTTAATAAGACAATTAGAGGGATAGAATTTTATTGTGACTAAAAGGTACATTACTCATCCAGACGTGTACAGTACATTATCACATATTTAACTAACTCTGCACCCCCTTCTGAAGTCAAATGAACAACACACACACACACACACACACACACACACACACACACACACACACACACACACACACACACACACACACACACACACACAGCAGAGCTGTTCAGAGCTGTTCAGAGCCCTGAGAACAAGCATGCAGTACAGTTATAAAGGGGTCTTTGCTCTGTAATTTGCACACAGGAACAGGGAAGTCCTCATGGAGGGAGAGACACATAAAAAAACACCTGTTCCTCAAAAGACCCACAAAGCCTGCAATTTAGCAGGGAGACCCAGGCCGGCGCCTTGGTCCTACAGAAATGGAGGGGCCCTTTGAACACTTTCTTTACATCACCTGACTACAGGGGCCCCTGCCTTATCTGATGGGTGTGTGTGGGAGCGAGGCTGTTTGGCCGAGCACGCACACACACGTGCGCAAGCACTCACACACTCACACACAGGCCCTTGTATTAAATTCACTGGACACACATACCCTTCCTCCTCTAATCCCCCTCTAAACCTGCTTCAGGATCTCTCTGTTACTGGGGTTTTCCAGGGTTTCAGTCACAAGGCAGGGACCATAAAATGCTGTCAAAGGTTAAGAATAGATATACTCCAATGTCACTGACATACAGATAAGATAACCTTATGTTCCCGGCTGGATGTCACGAAAGTCCATGTACCACTGAGAGTGTGTGACCACATTTTGCATTAATTCGATTTGTAGTGAGAGAGTGTGATGACTTGAGCAGCCTTCTGTGACACACTGTCTCTCCTGTCCTGTCTGTCCCCCTCTCCGTCTCTCCTGTCCTGTCTGTCCCCCTCTCTGTCTCTCCTGTCCTGTCTGTCCCCCTCTCTGTCTCTCCTGCTGGCTACGGAAAGGTCAGGGGGTCAGACATAAAGTTTAGACTGCCCTGGGGTAAGGGGACGGGGAGGGAGGGGGTGAGGGAAGGGAGATGGGACCATCTCCCCGACTCCCCAGGACAGCACAGCAGTTGGCACCTAAGAACTCTGACATCTCCAAGATCTAAGAGGTTTAGTAAACTGCTCTCGGGTTACAAGGCACCAGCTGTTGAAAACATCGGTATACCAGCCTCCCAACACCAAAACAAATCAATAAAACCTGGTGATATGATATGACTGTCTGATGATTCAATCAGTTAAGTTAGAGGTGATAGGACACATGCTCCGATCTGACGCTAACCCTTTCTAGTCCATACAGTATGGCTGCATGAGAAGCGTTGAGTCGAACCACTACAAACCCTAATTCGTACTATACATTTGCTGTTTTTGTCTGTCTGTTTGGAAAATGTCAAATGTACAAATAGAATATATATTCTGGGCCCAGGGCCCTCTAGAACAATGAATGTAGAGGGCAGTGAGGTCATCCACTAAACAGTGAATTATTAACCTGTAACCACGGCGATGGAAATACAGCGCATTGTATGGAAGTAATTAGGAGAGCCAGGGGCAGCCTTGGAGGGGAGCGGCCAGCCAGCCCAGCCCGGCTCGCATGCCTCTCTCAATCCCCCTTCACCCCTGACCCTGGCCTCTCTCGTTCAAGCTCTCTTTCGCTCAAGCTCTCTCTCGTTCAAGCTCTCTCTCTCTCTCTCCCTCCCTGGGTCTGTCTCTCAGGCTGAGCTCCACTGTATTAATAGCCATGCTGAGGGGTTTGTGCCAGGAATCTGGAGCCCTGGGCTGGATGGCTGGATGGCTGGATGGCTGAAAGGCCTGGCCCAGGCAGGGGACACACAGACAGGCGGAGAATAAAAGACCCTGCTCCATTGTGAGAAAGCTATGAATTTGGGAGGAGAGTCTCTGTGGCTGTGCTGGAAATGTGAGGTGTATTTATCATGGGGATAAACACAGACGCACGCACGTACACACACAGACATGAATGCACACAGACACGCACACACACACAAGCACGCACGTACACACTCACACTCACACACAAGTGCTCTTGAATGACTTGTGATGGGAACTTCCGACTCTGGCACGTAAAGTAGAAGGCATACACCGGTCTAATTAAGTTCCCAAGACGTTGTCTGAGAATGTGACCATTTTAATAGTGAAAAGAAGCTGAGGTGGAGCTGTTTGATGTTGCTGAGTTGCTCCCATCATGTTTCTCGCTTTTAAAATCCCTCCGAGTGGAGGGATCCGGTGTGGGGGCAAGAAGGGGCCAATGATGCCATGCCTGGCAAGATCACATCTCTGAATCTCTGAGAAACAGATGATTACCCAATGTTGGCCACAGGGGAGGCTGCTGAGGGGAGGACAGCTCATAATAATGGCTGGAACGGAGTAAATGGAATGGCATCAAACACCTGGAAACCATACGTTTTATGTATTTGATACCATTACACTTATTCCACTCCAGCTATTACCATGAGCTCATCCTCCACAATTAAGGTGCCACCAACCTCCTGTGGTTGGCCAAAGATCTGCATCAGGAGAGGAGTGTGAGATGTGAGGTCAAGATGCATTTCTCTGGGCACCGTGGAAGAGAATAGCCTGGCTGGTGGGATAAATGATGATGGAGGACAGAGAACCAGATGGAGCTGATCTGACTCCTGAAGTGTGTTGGACCACCCACTAGAGTGATGAAAACAACGGAGAGCTCACATTTGCACTACGTGTGTGTGTGTGTGTGTGTGCGCATGAGTGTGGGGAGAGGGAAGGGTTGTGTGTACGTGCATGTATGCATGCTTGCACAACCTACGTGTGTGTGTGCCACAGGAGGTTGGTGGCAACTTAATTGGGGAGGACAGGCTCGTGGTAATAGCTAGAGCGAAATAGGTGGAATGGTATCAAATACATCAAACAAATGGTTTCCATTTTGTTTGATGCCATTCCAGTCGCTCCGTTCCGGGTGTTATTATGAGCCGTCCTCCCCTCAGCAGCCTCCACTGCTATGTGCATACAGTGGCAAGAAAAAATACTTCTGCATAAATTGGTCATAAAATTTGATCTGATCTTCATCTAAGTCACAACAATAGACAAACAGTCTGCTTAAACTAATAACACACAAACAATGATACGTTTTCATGTCTTTATTGAACACACTGTGTAAACATTCACAGTGCAGAGTGGAAAAAGTATGTGAACCCTTAGATTGAATAACTGGTTGACCCTCCTTTGGCAGCAATAATCTCAACCAAATGTTTTCTGTAGTTGCGGATCAGACCTGCACAATGGTCAGGAGGAATTTTGGACCATTCCTCTTTACAAAACTGTCTGGTGTGAACTGCTCTCTTGAGGTCATGCCACAGCATCTCAATCGGGTTGAGGTCAGGACTCTGACTGGGCCACTCCAGAAGACGTTTTTTCTTCTGTTGAAGCCAGCCTGTTGTTGATTTACTTCTGTGTTTTGGGTCGTTGTCCTGTTGCATCACCCAACTTCTATTGAGCTTCAATTGGCGGACAGATAGCCTTACATTCTCCTGCAAAATGTCTTGATAAACTTGGGAATTCATTTTTCTGTCGATGATAGCAAGCTGTCCAGGCCCTGAGGCAGCAAAGCAGTCCCAAACCATGATGCTCCCTCCACCATACTTTACAGTTGGGATGAGGTTTTGATGTTGGTGTGCTGTGCCTTTATTTCTCCACACATAGTGTTGTTTGTTCCTTCCAAACAACTCAACTTTAGTTTCATCTGTCCACAGAATATTTTGCCAGTAGCGCTGTGGAACATCCAGGTGCACTTTTGCAAACTTCAGACATGCAGCAATGTTTTTTTTGGACAGCAGTGGCTTCCCCCATGAACACTATTCTTGTTTAGTGTTTTATGTATTGTAGACTCGTCAACAGAGATGTTAGCATATTCCAGTCTTTAGCTGACACTCTAGGATTCTTCTTAACCTCATTGAGCATTCCGTGCTGTGCTCTTGCAGTCATCTTTGCAGGACGGCCACTCCTAGGGCGGGTAGCAACAGTGCTGAACTTTCTTCATTCATATATAATTTGTCTTACCGTGGACTGATGAACACCAAGGCTTTTAGAGATGCTTTTGTAAGTCTTTCCAGCTTTATGCAGGTCAACAATTCTTAATCTTGGGTCTTCCGAGATCTCTTTTATTCGAGGCATGGTTCACATCAGGCTATGCTTCTTGTGAATAGTAAACGTACATTTTGTGAGTGTTTTTTATAGGGCAGGGCAGCTCTAACCAACATCTCCAATCTTGTCTCAATGATTGTACTCCAGGTTAGCTGACTCCTGACTCCAATTAGCTTTTGGAGAAGTCATTAGCCTAGGGGTTCACATACTTTTTCCAACCTACACTGTGAATGTTTAAATTATGTATTCAATATAGACAAGAAAAATACAATACAATTTGTGTGTTATTAGTTTGAGCAGACTGTGTTTGTCTGTTGTTGTGACTTAGATGAAGATCAGATCAAATTTTATAACCAATTTATCCAGAAATCCAGATAATTACAAACAGTTCATGTACTTTTTCTTACCACTGTACGTGCACATCGCGAGCCAATGATCACAAATAGTCATTTGGTTTGGAGCAGAATTACTACTATTTTTCCCCCACTTCATACAGTCTATCCATCAGACTATACTAGACTGTTAGTAAATTGCATGTTCAGCAGTGCAGAAGACTGAGGTTGAGTAATGTTAATAGTGGAGGTGGGGGTCCTGTATTGTAGGGAGTGGAGAGAGTATATGATGGTGGTGTGTTGTGTGTGAGGGATTTGACGTGTAGCAGTGACAGGGAGGATTGGTGGACATCTGTCAGCTGATTTTAAGGGGCTTGATAATAGGACTTTAGAGTGCTCTGCTCCTCTTCAGAAGTCCTCTCTGTGTGTACTGTATAACAGTATGTGTTTGTTGGTGCAAGGTGTGTGCCTGTGTTTGCTCACGGTGACAGTGTGAGCGTGCTCTGACAGAGTTTCCACTGATAACGCCACACACACGTCTTATCCCCCCCCTCCCCTCCTGTCGGTTCACATGGCCTGGAGATGCCTCAGTCTGAGAGAAGACACACACACAGCCCACATGAACACAACACAGCCCAGGGCAGGGACAGGGCAGGGACAGGGCAGGACAGTGAGGGACCTAAGGATTCACACTGTGGTCCTGTGTTATGTAGTTACACTAACTGTCAAAGATAACATTGTGACCTGGATGTAACCTATCCAGTTTATCTGTTTTGTCAGTTTATGCCTGTGTATGGGAACAGGGAACAGATGTAAAGAGGAGGTCTGTGAGAGGAGGGAATGGAGGAGTGGAAGAGGGGGCCCTGACTCACTCCTGAAGCCCAGAGAAGGAGTGTGGAGTCTGGGGATGGCTGGGTCCTGTGTGACCCTCTCCTCTAATCCCCTCCTCAGTCAATGTACTTCAAATGAGGCAGAATGTCGACACAATAGCCCTTTGAGACCGCAGCTATGTTGGAGTAATTGGCAACAGGCAGCATTGTATGACTCCTCGGCAGAGACCCGACAGACTGACTGACGTAGGTGGCCCGTGGAGGATGAGAAGGAGGACGGAGGAGGAGGAAGAGGAGAAGGAAAGGAGGGGGAGGAATAGGGAAGAGTAGGGAGGAGGAGGTTGGAGGAAGGGGGGAGGGGGAGGAGGAGGAGGATTCCTGTCTAGTGTTGTCAGAGCAGCAGCACTGACCAGCACAGTGGTAGAGGCTCCTAGCTTCAACAGATCTCTCTCTGAAGAGGAGTATCAAAAATCCCAGTGCATCCCACTACCTGTCCTCCTCAGACTCTGGGGGAGCTGGTGTGTGCTAGAAGGGACTGAGGGGAACTTCTGATGAACTGTGCTCAGCCACGTAAGACTCAATAAAAACAGGGCCCAGTTAGGACCAGAGGGCTCTATAGAGGCTCTGCTCATGAGAGAGAGGGAGAGAGAGGTGGGGAGATAAAGAGAGAAAAAAGAGATAAAGAGATTGAGAGAGAGAGAGAGAGAGAGAGAGAGAGAGAGAGACTCATATCTGCATCAGAGTGTCAGGTGTCCAAGGCACAGTCGAGATGTACTGTAAGCAACCCTATAGTGAAAGTGCAGGCCCAGGGCAGGCCCGCACACATCCCAATTGGCTGTGCTCTTTCAGTAAGGTAAACGCTAAACTCCAGGGCTGCAAAACCATCTTCAGATGTGCCTGGAGGTCCCCAGCGCAATCAGCTACCTCCCTCAGACCTGCTGAAACAGCCCCATCTGACTTTACGTGGTCAACATACAGTCTCTGTACAGTCTATCTCTCATTGGCTGTGTCTCGACTTGACAGTTCATGCAGATTTTGTATTCTGGTCATGGAGTTCTGGTCATGGAATTCCGAGCACATCTACACCTATATTTAAATGTGTCTACCGTGTCCACATTGTGTCCGGATTCCATTTTCCATTTTTTAAATACACTATGCATTCTGCAAACGGTGGAACAGGCTAAATCTGATAACACAACAACAACAACTTGATGGCAGTAGTCAACTACTGAAGCTAACTAGCCAGCTAACCTCTGAAACTAGCCAGCAAGCTAACTAGCAAAGCTAAAGCGTTTGCTAACATGTTAGCATAACTCTTGCCAAACAATTTTTTTCCTTCTTCTAAATAAGCTAGCTAGCTAGCATTTATGAGGTCAGCAAACTCATTCTTCATGCGCTAGGAATGTATTTCCTACAACGTTTAAAGAAAAGAGTTGCCTGGCACTCCCAAAACACACATTTTCTGGGGACTTGTGGGCGGAGAGCTGATGACGTCGCCCACTGTATGCGCTTTCGGTAGCCTGATTGCATCCAGACCGAGGAGAAATCCGCAAGTGGTCTGGGAGATCTGAACACAATCCGACCACAATGCGACTTTTGTGCGTCAACACTTGTCTTTTCAATGCGATCTTCATACTCTGATAGCGGAAGTCCTATGCAAGTGTCAAGTGTAGACATGGCCATTGAGGCTGAAATGTGTAGATGTGGCTGTAGGGGAAATCTGAATAGGATAGCGTTTCCCTGTTGAGTTCCGGATTAGATCACATTTACACACACACACCAATGAATAGATTTGCATTGGATCAATAGACAAGAAACTCACATTAGTTTTCTACAGTATTATGATCCAATCTCTGTCTGGTTGTTTGGAAATTTGGAGAAAAAGGTTTTGGCCTCGAAAAGGGGATCTCCAACAATCTATTATGAGAAACAAAGGACCTCTGTTTCACACTAACCGACATATTTACATCAGATAAGAATCCTCAGATGCTTTACTACATACTTTGTTAAGATGAGGTGTATGCCATCAGTCAGTTGCATACATGTGTGTGTTTGTGTGTGTATGCACCTGCGTATGTGTGTGTGTTTGTTGTGTCTATGGCTGTGTGTGAGCAGTCACAGTTAACAGTCAACATCCGTGCCAGACTGTCAAGGGTTAGTTTGCTACAGAAAGCAGCTGTGAGTTTACAACCAAGACACAACAAAGGACCTCAGAGCCGAGAGGAAAGACTCGGAATCAAATAAAGTGAAAATCAACCTGAAATATTGACCTTATAAAGGATGAACGTAACCGTTGTAGTTTTCGAAGCAGCGTAGCCATAGGGTCTTGTGTTGGGATACAGTCAAGAGAAACCTCTGACTTTTCAAACAGACACTACTGTGGCTTACAATACACCAAGGACTAAGATGATAACTCTCCCAGACTCTTTCTCCTCTCCTCTTTCCCCTCTTCTCCTCTTTCTGCCCTCCTCTTTCACTGAGTTCCCACCCAAACCTCATCAACAAGGGTCAAACTGTACTGGACCTTAGAACTGACCAACTACGACAGCATTAGCTTCTCATCAACTGTAACAAAGTACACGTGTTTGTCTTTCAGTCCCTCACATATTAGTCAAATGTCCCAATGACAGTCCGGATAGGGATAAGTGAGAAACAATGTACTGTGTTTATATTTGTTACTAGTAAAACTGAAGAGCACAATTGAATCCATTGAAAAATGTTGCGCAAGCTGTGGTGCCACTCAACGAATAGTATAGTGGGAGAAGATAGTTGAAAGTACTACTTAAGTAGTTTTTTGGGGGTATCTGTACTTTACAGGCATTTACAACTTTTACTTTTAGTTCACTACATTCCTGAAGAAAATAATGTACTTTCTACTCTATACATTTTCCCTGACACCCAAAAGTAGTCATTACATTTTGAATACTTAACAGGTCAGGAAAATTGTCTAATTCACACAGTTATCAAGAGAACATCCCTGGTCATCCCTACTGCCGCTGATCTGGTGGACTCACTAAACACAAATGCTTCGTTTGTAAATTATGTCTGAGAGTTGGAGCGTGCCCCATAGCTATCCGTAAATGTAAAAAATAGAAAATGGTGCCATCTGGTTCGCTTAATAGAAGGCATTTTAAATTATTTATACTTTTACTTTTGATACTTAAGTGTATTTAAAACCAAATACTTTTAGACTTTTATTCAAGTAGGATTTTACTTGGTGAATTTCACTTAATTACTTGAGTAAGTTTCTATTAAGGTATCTTTACTTTTACTCAAGTATGACAATTGACTACTTTTTCCACCACTGGATTGCAGTATATGAGTGCAAAAGAACCATTCACTGCAGAGAGATAAAAAGGGAGAGAGATAGAGAGAAAAAAGGAGAGAGAGAGAAAGAGAGACTCTTCCCATGATCTATCACTCTCAGGAAAGAGAGGTCTAATGCCAGAAGAACAGCTTCTTTCTCAGACTTCAGAGATTGGACGGACATTAGAATAAGCAATTACTTCTCCCAAAAATGTTCAGCGATGGGAAATGATCCTGATTGCTTTCATCTGGTAACTACTCTGCTCACGTGTCTAAATATGAAGTTGAATATGACCAAGTTTCCCCACCGCTGTGAAACCTCTGACATCATCCCTGTGATGTGGCCAAGAAAGTCTGTTCAACCCCCATATCATAATTTAGTTTAGACACTCTGGGTGAATCATTGCACAATCTTGACAGTCTCTCAGATCCACATACAGTCACCACCACAGAATGAAATACAACACTTTAATTTATCCCTGATCAAGATGGGTGCCATTCTCAGTCCATTCTAGAGTTCTGGAGGTTCATGACATAGTCTACTGCTCTAATGTATCTCTATGTTCGCCATAACCCCAACCCAGTCTCCCCAGTGTATAAGGCTACTCACGTTAGTCTTGCTGGACACAGCGAAGGTAGCTCGGCTGGAGAAGCGGGCGGCAGTGGGGCTGGAGGCTGAGCCCGAGGCTGACCCGGTCAGGGCTCCCATGCTAGGGCCACCAGCAGGGCTGGTAGGGGAGGTGGAGGGGAACCGGGGGCTCGCCCTCTCCTGGCTGCTGCTGTGTGTCTGGGCCTGGATGGACGCTAGCTGGTGCTGGTGGTGGTTGTTGTTGTTGTTAGTCATCAGGGCGCCTCTGTCGCACACTGTCCCAGTGAGGAGCTCTACCTGTCGGGTAAGGGCCTCCAGCTGGCTCCGGAGCTGCCGGTTCTCCTGCTGCAGCTGCGCCACAGCCCGGCCTAGGGGGCCCTCGCTGGAGTTGGCCGTCGCCTCCTCCAGACGGCGCTCCACACCGTGCTTGAAGGCGCTCACGTCCACGTGGATCTCACACACGGCATCTCTCAGTGTGGCCTCGTAGCGGGCGAGCGCGGCGCACACCGTCTCGCCCTCCGGAGAGGAGCCCTCTCCCTCGGCTGTCAGAGGACCTGCGTCCATCTCTTCTCCACTGCCTCCAGTCCCTGTGTTCCTCACTGGGTCTCTGCTCTCTCTGGGGCTGCTCCTTCCACACTACTCCTCCTGTCTGAGTGTCTCAGACACATCCACTTTGAATGGAGATTGGGGAGAAGTCAGTCTTGTCAGCTGCAGCTGAACCTTTCCGATCCCGTCTGTCCCAGGAAGTCCCTCAGGGTGTCCTCTATCCTGCAGAGTCAAAGCTCACTTTTAAAAGACTGCTCCGAATGACAGTACTGAGGTCTATCGAAAAGCAAACAGCATTTCAAACATGACAGACACTAAAATAAGTGAAGTGAATCACTAGAAAAGTAAAATGACAATCTGTGTTGAAGACAGGCATGTGACAAGGCTGTTGTGAATTAAACCAGTGAGGTAATTGTAACTTAGTTTCAGTGAGTATACAGTGTGTGTGTGTGTGTGTGTGTGTGTGTGTGTGTGTGTCAGAGAGAGAGACAGAGAGAGACAGAGAGAGTAACCATACCTAAGTTCACCTCTCGAGCTCCGGTATACTATTCCCCCTCAGCGCTGGCCAGCTATGAGTTTCTGCTCTGCTCTGCCCGGCACACTGCTTTAAAACACTCCTCTCTCTCACACACTCACTCAGGTTAATCTCCCTCTTCTCTACTGCTCAGGGGGAGGGAGCAGGAATACAGAGGAGGGAGGGAGGGAGGCTAGATTTCCTCTTTAGTTCAATTCAACTCAATTTAAGGGCTTTCTTGGCATGGGAAACATGTTTACATTGTCAAAGCAAGTGAAATAGATAATAAACAAAAGTGAAATAAACAATAAAATAATTGACAGTAAACATTACACTCACAAAGACATTTCAAATGTCATATTATGTGCAAATAGTTAAAGTACAAAAGGGGAAATAAATAAACATAAATATGTGTTGTATGTTTGTTCTTCACTGGTAACCCTTTTCTTGTGGCAACAGGTCACAAATATTGCTACTGTGATGGCACATTAGTATTTCACCCAATAGAAATTGAAGTTTATCAAAATTGGGTTTGTTTTCAAATTCTTTGTGGATCGGTGTAACCTGAGGGAAATATGTATCTCTAATATGGTCATACATTTGGCAGTTTAGGAAGTGCAGCTCAGTTTCCACCTCATTTTGTGGGCAGTGTGCACATAGCCTGTCTTTTCTTGAGAGCCAGGTCTGCCTACGGTGGCCTTTCTCAATAGCAAGGCTATGCTCACTGAGTCTGTACATAGTCAAAGCTTTCCTTAAGTTTGGGTCAGGTATTCTGGCACTGTGTACTCTCTGTTTAGGGCCAAATAGCATTCTAGTTTGCCCTGTTTTTTTTGTTGATTCTTTACAATATGTCAAGTAATTATCTTTTTGTTTTCTCATTATTTGGTTGGGTATAATTGTGTTGCTGTTCTGTGGTTCTGCTGGGTCTGTTTGGGTTTGTGAACAGAGCCCTCCCAGCACTCTGCGAAATGTTGTTGTTGCCTTTCCCCTTCCCACATCTCCTACCCGCACCTCTCTGATTCAGAGGGGTTGGGGTAAATGCAGAAGACACATTTCAGTTGAAGGCATTCAGTTGTACAACTGACTAGGTATCCCCCTCTCCTTTCCTTTCCTCCTATTTCTCCTCCTCCTAGTGTATTTGTGTCACTCTCTCACCAAGTGAACCAAGGGCTTTATTGTCATGGGAAACATATGTTTACATTGCCAAAGCAAGTGAACTAGATAATAAACAAAAGTGAAATAAACAATACAAATTTACAGTAAACATTACACTCACAAAAGTTCCAAAAGAATAAAGACATTCTTTCTCTCTCTGATCTCATTTCTCTTGGTTCCAAGTCTTGTCAATCATGTCTCCCTCTTTTAGCAGTGCTGTCATACATCAGGGAGGAAACTGATGCTTTCTTCCTCCCCCCATACCTCTCTCTTTCTCTGTAATGGTATTATTATAGGTGGGCTGACAAGATTAGAGAGATAAGACAGGACAAATAAACTTGTGAGATGACTTTTAATGAGAGAGATTTACGGGCAAGATAATGATCAACTTCAGGTAATCTGTGAACAAATCTGTGAAATGTACATTCAAGTAGTGGAAAATGCCTGTCTCTGTGAGTATTCCATTGTATAGTTGTATTGTGATGTGAACAATTATTGTTCAAATTGTATTGTCAAAGTGGGTAGCGATAAAATCTGGGTTTGAGCCTGGTGAGTGAAGGGTAAGGCTGCACCCCTCTTCTCTTCCCCTCCCCCGCGTAACAGGACCCTAGCAGAGCAAACATTCCATATCAGATTGGAGAGTGAGTGGGGGTCTGGCCGGGGCTGGGTTGGGGGGCACAATGCTTGACAGACCAACACTGCCCTGCACCACCATCACAGTGAGAGCAGACGGACAGACCCAAATAACTTTACATTCCACCCCACTGTTTACTGTAAACACGGGGGGGGGCGGGGGGGTGATATATGATGGCATATTGACTGTCCACCCTGGACATCCCTCCCTCCATCCCTAATTCCCTCCCTCCCTAATACCCCAGGCCTTATGTAAGTCTGCCTGGCTGAGACACAACAGCTACCACAGGGACCACAGTCTACAGTAGCCTGGTTAAACCAGACTGAATGCTGTGCTCGCCATTGTTTCAAATCAAATCACATTTTATTTGTCACATGCGCCGAATACAACAGGTGCAGACCTTACCGTGAAATCCTTACTTACAAGCCCTTAACCAACAACGCAGTTCAATAAATAGAGTTAAGAAAATAACTACCTAATAAACGAAAGTAATTTTTTTGTAAAATAATTACACAATAAAATAGCAATAACGAGGCTATATACAGGGGGTACCGGTACCGAGCCAATGTTAGTCGAAAGAATTTGTACATGTAGGTAGGGGTGAAGTAACTATGCACAGATAATAAACAGCGAGTAGCAGCAGTGTAAAAACAATGTAAATAGTTTGGGTGACCATTTGATTAATTGTTCAGCAGTCTTATGGCTTGGAGGTAGAAGCCATGTGGTAGCAGAGAGAACAGCCTATGACTTGGGTGACTGTAGTCTTTGACATTTTTTGGGGCCTTCCTCTGACACAGGTCTCTGACCTCCTCCCTATAGGCTGTCTCATCATTGTCAGTGATCAGGCCTACCACCGTTGTGTCGTCAGAAAACTTAATGATGGTGTTGGAGTCGTGCTTGGCCACGCAGCTGTGGGTGAACAGGGAGTACAGGAGTGGACTAAACATGCACCCCTGAGGGGCCCCTGTGTTGGATAAGCATGGCAGATGTGTTGTTGCCTACCCTTTACCACCTGGGGGCGGCCCTTCAGGAAGTCCAGGATCCAGTTGCAGAGGGTGGTGTTTAGTCCCAGGGTCCTTAGCTTAGTGATGAGCTTTGTTGGCACTTTGGTGTTGAACGCTGAGCTGTAGTCAATGAACAGCATTCTCACATACGTGTTCCTTTTGCCAAGGTGGGAAAGGGCAGTCTGGAGTGCGATTGAGATTGCGTCATCTGAGGATCTGTTGGGGCGGTATGTGAATTGGAGTGGGTCTAGGGTTTCCGGGATGATGGTGTTGATGTGAGCCATGACCAGACTTTCAAAGAACATCATGGCTTCCGACGTGAGTGCTACGGGCGGTAGTCATTTAGGCAGGTTACCTTCTCTTTCATGGACACAGGGACTATGGTGGTCTGCTTGAAACATGTAGGTATTACAGACTCAGACAGGGAGAGGTTGAAAATGGCAGTGAAGACACTTGCCAGTTGGTCAGTGCATGCTCGGAGTACACGTCCTGGTAATCTGTCTGGCCCTGCGGCCTTGTGAATGTAGACCTGTTTAAAGGTCTTACTCACATCGGCTGCGGAGAGCGTGATCACACAGTCGTCCGGAACAGCTGGTGCTCTCATGCATGCTTCAGTGTTAAAGCAGCATTCAGACTGCTTTAACTAGGCTAGATCTGCATGGGTGAGAAGAAAGAGAACTCCCAACAACTCCTATCCTGTCAATGTGTGTTAATGGAATATCTGGATAAATCATGGCAAATACATTTACTTCACCGATACTTAAAAATGTATTAGTGGGCTGGTAATGAGAAAAATCCACTTGCCATTCTCCAAACAATGTCTCTCACTCTCTGAGTCGCTGGGTCAAGAGCAGCTGTTTCTTTCTGTGTTTTCATAATAAATAAATATGTTTGAGCTCCTGGGGTGACGTCAGCCCTGTTGCAGCACCACTCGACACTTGTAAATGTCGGACATGATTAGTGGGACGAACCAGGCGAGTACACAGACTTTGTTGTGCTCTGCTTATCCACAACAAGTGTTTGTTATTGTACTTGAATCCCTAACCGTCTAACACTCTAGTCTGTTGTGTTTCTGCTTGCTTTCAGCCTTATCAGTGTAGTATGGAGAGAGAGGGGCCCAATGAAGAGTGGTGAATGACGCGTGACGAAATGAACTCACGGATGTTTATGGTTCGTGGTTCAGCTCTGGACCTCCCCTGGCTGCTGAAGAAAGGGCTCTTTGATGTAAAACTGAGATCCCTGATAGCGATAAGTTAGGGATTGCGCAATCCAGTAGTAGTGAGACAAAAGCAGGAAGTCAGAGAGACAGAAAAAGCATGACGCACGCATAGTCACATGCCTGTTCCTACACTCTGGCTTCATTTCAGGGAATTGTGTTGGGACGCATATGACATGATCACACTTGCTGTATAATATATGTCATACATGACCAACTCTCGGTGATGCTATACAGATAGTGGGATCCAGAGATACTCTCTGTGCTACATCAAGTCTTTACACAAAATTTCAGTTAGCCTTGGAATCCAAACCCGAGTCCACACTATTAGTGAAAGAATAGTGAAACGTGGCATGGATTCAGTAGCAGGAGCAGAAATAGTCAAGATTTTGATTCCATGTCAGTGTGGGGATCAGTGAGAGAGGACAGAGGAAAGAGGTTGTGTGTTGTGAGGGGTAAAGTATAGTGACCTCTGACCTCAGAGTACTGGAAGAAGGTCAGTTGCTACAGTCCCTTTGCTATTCTATTCTTGACTTCAACACGTCAATATATCAGTCAACATATTATCAAAACGGTTGATTCGTTAAGTTAGTAATAACCTTGGTTAACCCAGAATTAAAGTCTTGCGTAATTGGTCAGCTGCTAAATGAAGTTCTGGGTCCATACGTGTTAAGAGAAGAGATGCTAGAACCAGGAGCGGAACCGGAATGAGGAGTTCCACCCTCTCTCTTTGCGGGTAAGTCTATGGGCCGAATGTCCCCTCCCCTTTCTGAAATTCGAAAGATGCTAACACCTGCGAAATTATGATTTGTACAAATAACCAGTGATGAAAAACCCAAGCACTGGAACTATTGCTGCTCATTAGCTATCAGTGTCCATAGCGTAAAGACAGATCTACGGTACCGTGTATGTTTACATAGTCTGCCCACGAGAGAGTAAGTTAGTAAGTATAGTAATCTGCATGTAGTGTCAACATTATTCATCTCTTCAGAGGGTGCCAGGCTAAACCACATTCCTATGTCCCCTGTAATTTCTCCTCCCTCCTCCAACGAATGGTTTTGAGCTGTAAACATTAACAAGGAGCGCTGAAGCTTGCCCACAGAGCAGGGCTGCGTCACTACACTATTAAAACTGTACACAACCATGTCTGTCCTCTCTCTCTCTCTCTCTCTCTCTCTCTCTCTCTCTCTCTCTCTCTCTCTCTGTACTAAAAAAGCCCTCCTCAGCTAGAGCAAGTGCCATGCAAACACCTCTTTGTCTTCATGTATTTATGAAGTGTCTCAGAGTAGGAGTGCTGATTTAGGATCAGCCCCCCCCCCCCCC